>JACEGR010001476.1:0-166819 GCA_014170235.1 Listronotus bonariensis
TTTGTTAGAAGAAGGCATAATTAATCACTTTTTGTGTACTATTAGATTTCTATCACCCGTTTCATGTAAAGAAACATCCTAATTACTTAGATAAAAGACAAAGAATTGCAAGTACATGATGCAAATGTCTATGAATAAAATGACTTTAATTAAAAAGATAAGATTCTACATACAATAAAATGACTAAGTCACATTATATCTTCTTCCTCATGTTACTTAAACAAATGTAATGAAGGTAATTATCATAACTTTTAAAAAATTAGATCATTTTGTATAGCGAGTGTTATCATCTTATGACATCTGCGATTAAAAACAATACACCATACTCGGAATTTAACTGTACATAAAAAGTAAGCCGTCGTTAAAGCCTTTGATAGCCTTTGATAGTGACAGTGTTTTACTTCCGGACAATCAACGCAGCATTGTTTTAGTACGAGGTCAAAAGTATATTTTTAACCGACTTTAAAAGGACTCTTTGTTTGACCTCCGGACAGTGCGGACGTGCGTAGAGGACTACAAAGTTAGAGGTGCCGTACGAAAGTTTTTTACCTTCGGGAATCAAGGAAAGATTCACGCTAAATTGAAGAGCATCTTTCTTCTGGATCTAAGCGCTGTGAGCGAAGATTCCTATAAGCTGATGGTATCCTGTTTGGTGGTGAACACGAGGTATTTATCAAATGGCGGGAAATAGATGGGCGTGCCATGGGAACTGTCAGTAGTGAAAGTGAAGGTTATACGTAACACCAGTAGCAGGTCTTGGTTTGATAGCCGACAATTTATGCATTGCATCGATTGTACAATTATTTTTGTTTTCTTTTGGAATTTCTGGGAGCTACGAGCTCGATTATCCAGATTTTCCGTTGACAAAGCCCTAGAAAGCATAGTCCGGAAGGGGGAGAGTGGTGGATTGGACCTGAAGGGACCAAAACCAAGAAAAAAATAGAGAGAGAGACTTTAAAATGAAGGAGGTTTTCAATTCGCCTGTACGTTTCTTTGTGTCTTACGCGATTACTCCGTTAATTGTGGACCGACTTTATTTTTTTTAATTTGAAAGAATGCACTTCCGCGGTGGTTCCATAAAAAACCAAGTCAGGATCGCAAGAGAAAAAAGGTACTAGACCTATTTTTTCTCTCTGCCTTACGTTGGTCGTAGGGCAAAGTTTGCCTCTAGATACGTACATATCTCAGAGGTTTTTTTATCTTTGGACAAACCACGAAGGGTAAAAGCCTAAATACTAACGTACCGTGGGTGTCTTATGCGAGGTAAGAGGGAGTTTGTTGACAGCAGGTTCCACATTCTAGAAACTTTAGGGATAAAAGAACGAACAAAGTGGGAAGTTCGGGTCCTGTCCAGTTGGGCCGTATAGGGATGCATACGCGCGGCACCACGAGTCTCTCTTGGACAATTCTTTAGCGCAGAAGCCATGGAAGTACCTATAAAAAGTGACAAATCTCCCACAGCCCGACGATGGGCAAGAGAGGGAAGCCCCTCTGCAAGGGAGGGATCATTAATGAGACGAACAGCTCTTCTTTGGATAGAATCAAGAATGCTTAGGGTTGTAGGGGACGCCATGCCCCAGATATGAGAACAATATTCCAAGGGAGGTCGGCTCTGGGACACATACAAAGTATATAAATTAGAAGGGAAAAAATACTTTTGGCTCGAAAGAGAAATCCAACCTTTTTAAAGCTGCCGTGGCTATAGATACAATGCGTTTAGGCCAGTTAAGGTTACTTTCAAATGTGACACCCACAAGATTGAAGCTGTATTTGCTCTGTAAAACTTGGCCGCTCATAAGTAGAGGATGAGTATTTGATGACTCTTTTCGCGACAAGAAATATGATTGTGTTTTGGATGCATTAAATGAACGAGAATTTTTGCGACTCAGTCAAATATTAAATTAAGATCATGCGAAAGAGATATCTGCATCGCTCTGCGTTTGTTATCCAAATCAGGTTTAGTGATGGGTTTAGGAACCTGCAAACTGGAATGAAGGTTACTATCGTCGGCGAAACTATAAATGGAATTAGTTGTGGACGAGAGAAGGTCGTTGATGTGAAGAAGAAACAATGTTGGTGCCAGAACTGAGCCCTGAGTCACTCCAGCATTAACTTGGTAAAAGCTTGAAGAATGGCCGTTCGACAATAACTGATATACGTCGATCAGATAGATAACTAGAGAGCCAAGTACAGAGTTTAGGTGAAAGACCATACGAGGAAAGCTTATTAAGAAGTGCGGCATGCCAGACCTGGTCCAAAGCTTTGGATATATCAAGAGGTGCATTCAGAATCGACAACCTTGCGGTAAAGTTTTCTTTTCATCGAACTAAAAAAGGTACAGGTAGTGTTTTTTAGTTTATAGTTACCGATTAAATAATTATAATTCTTAATAAAAAAATAAACTAAAAAGCAAAAAATAACTACTTTAAAAAAATTACCTGGAGAAAACGTTTAATCTATCGAATAAACTAATAACTTAATTTGATTTCATATGATCCAGTACTGAGAAATGATGGTACCACAATTCACCTGTTTTCGTGTGACGAGATTTTATCTTTTTTAAGGGGTTCCTTTGGGAGGAAAAATTAATTTATTTTTAAGATAAATTATTTTAGTTAAAACCACTATTTGCTAGAAAATTTCCAATTTTTAATGGGGTTTTCGGTGGAAAAATTTAAAAAATAGTTTTATTTTTATTTTTAGGGTGTTCTGGGTTAAAAAAAGTTAAAAATTATTTCAATCATACTATAAAAAAGTTTAATTAGCCAAAAAAATTATTAAAATAATATAATCATTTTTAAGAGGGGCTTTCCCTAAAGAAAAATCAAACATAGTTAAATCTGCTCAAATCGACGAAATTCGTACAATTATGCGATTTTGACGAGATTAATTGCTGCCATGCGGTACTTTTTAGAATTTCTTAACAAAATTGTACACAATATTCTTCTAATGGTATTTCTTAATTAAACATTGGATTTACTAAATAGATTTTAAGTGTGTCAAAAAATTCCTAAAAATACAAATATAACTTTTTCAGCAAAAATTAAATATTATTCTAAAAAAATAAAAGTAGTATTTGTATAAAAACCAGTTAAAGTAGCGGTAAATATTAGTAAAATTATTTATATTCACTTTTTTAATTACTAAATAAAAAAGTATCATGTTTTATGACCTCAAAATAAGTTATGCAAATATATATGACTAATTTATCTAAAAATAGATTGCTAAAATTATGAAGTTTTGGTACCTGTTGTTACATTTATTATAAAATATTTTTTTGGTTATACGCTTGCATAAATGCACTACAGCCTTCTATTATTATTGTTTTATTAAAGGTCACATTTACACTAACCAGCGCAAAAAATTTTTTCCAGTATGATTATTTTATCCTAAAATAAAAGGCCTTTCGATTCTCTATTTATCACCATTTTATGTTTAAAATTCGGTTACAGGTTTTTAAAAATTTTAACACTCTGTATCTTGGGAACAAAAAATTGATGGACCCATGAACTTTTTTTACCTTCTCTTAACATCATTCTATATGTAAATGGTATCATGGTACCCTTAATCATTGGTTTGCATGTACCAAAACTCATTTTAAGATCTCAACGGGTTTTTAATTTATCTAAGATAAACTATATTTAAGATGAGAGTTTGAATATTCTCTATCAATAAAAACAGACCATTTCCGCATCATGTTTGTATTAACTTTGTTCACATTCCCAGATGTATAATCTGTTCACACCCTGTATAAATAAAATAAATATATAAGTTAAATTTGCTACAGACTATTTTTAGTTTTAATAGTATTAGTACCGGAGAGATCCGGCTGCTAAAATCTGCAGGTATCTGTTTTTATTTAATGAAAATTCCACACCACTGTTTTTTGACCAATCAAATGTGTAGTTTTGGTTGCATTACCATGACAACACAAGTATTTACCGGAATTTTTTTCTCCTGCCTGGGGTACCCTGGAGCAAATTAGTGTTGAAATTTTTTGACATAATCATTGAATTTGTTTTAACGTCATGTCTGTCATTCACATACATAATTAAAGAAAATGTTATTTTGTACCAGTTGTAGTATTTCAGATATAACATAATATAAATGAAATGTTTTAAGACCCTAAATGACAATTTAATACAACTACACTTAGTAAAATAATATCATAAGACTAAAGTATTAGACATAAGTGAAGAGCAAACAAAAACAAGGTATGGGTCTAAAGAAATTAAAATAAACTATTTTTACCAACTGTAGTAATATAAGGTATATTTAATATAAAAGAATAAACAATGATAAGCTCTAAAATTACATATATTTGCAGCTACAATTGGAAAAATGGAAAATATTTATTTTATAGTAAAATTTTAAAGCTCGTGTCAAAGTTACAAATATTACTTTAAAAGAATTTTATTTAACACAAACTTGGTGTGAAATTTTCTTACCGAATACCACACGTGCTTAAATTAATCCTGGAAAATTTTTCTCGGCCACGAATATTCTAAGAAAATTCTTAATTTTCAAAATATTCGTGGCCTTGACAAATTTTCGGAAATAAATTTAGCACTAGTGATATTACATGTAAAAATAATTTTTATGAATGATACATAGTAGTAGATTAGATTACACCATGGTTGTCTGGAAAAATATGGCCGCAAGTACCTTTAATTAGATTCTTTCTTATTAGTTTCTATTGATAACTTGCATGTACATACTTTTTTAAGGAACTCGACATTATTTAAAAGATTATGATGTAAGGAATTAAAAAAATGGTTGCCAGCTCCCAATCAAAGTAGGGATTGCCACCATTCAAGTTAATATTTCCTACTACTCTTAGGCTGGTAATTTACAAAATATTAAGGAATGTTGTTAAGAAATTTTTAGGAAAGATTCTACGATCATGAGAAAATATAAAGAAAAGTTTATATAAACATGGGTCCGGAATTGCATTGTTTTTCATATACAGGGTGTTAAACTATTTTATGAAAAAGCGTTTGCCTGTTAATACCTTTAATACCTCTTATCTGATTGTGATTAAAGTTGGCAGGGTTACTTGTAGATTTGAAAGGTTTATTAAAGTTAAATTAGGTTAAATTTATCCAACACAGTGGCGTCTCGAACTGTACCTGAATATTTCTGACAAAAAAATGCTTCGCTACTGACTTTTACACAACGTATATTTTATCTAAGTTAAGCAATAAAAAATACGTTGTTTTGATTTATTAAACTTTTTTCGTATTTTGCTTAATTCTCGAGAACTAAAATAAAACTTATTGTCTGCACCACACGAAAATCAGGAGGAAAATTACACTTAATCTGAAAAAATTTTGTTAGTTTAAGTGGTAATGGTATTTTATTAAGTGTTTCTTGTTTTTGTTATGCACTTATTTATTAAATTATATTAAAAATAATTTCAAAAGAAAATTTTTGACTGTTTTTTGTATAGGCCAGGCGTATGCAATTAAGTGAATTTTATTTATTTTCTTAAAAACTAACCAAGATAGAAAAAAGGTTTAAAATAAATAATAAAATATAAAATTCGGACAAAAGTCAGTAGCGTACATTTTTTTTGTAAGAAATCATCGTTTAAGTACCGCTTGAGACGCCACTGGGCTAAATAAATTTAATCAGGTTAGATCTAAATTAGCTCTTTAATTTTACAAATAACACTGCAAAATTTTATCAAAATTGGATAAGGCATATTTAAAATATGATTAAATACCGATTTTTCAAAAAAAGTTTAACATCTGGACAACAATGCATTTCCGAATCCATGTTTAAATGAACTTTTCTTTAATTTTTTTATGTAGAATCTGCTCTAAAGTTTTCTTAACAAACATTTCGTAACACTTAGTATATTACCAGCCTAAAAGTATTACGAAAAATTAATTCGAATGGTGGCAACCCCTACTTGCAGCTGACTGGGAGCTGGCAACCATTTTTATTTATCTTTGGACAAACCACGAAGGGTAAAAGCCTAAATACTTACGTACCGTGGGTGTCTTAAGCGAGGTCAGAGGGAGTTTGTTGACACGGGACTTAAATACTTGAAGATTTGGGGGAAGGAAAGACCTCCGCGGGCAGTAGGTTCCACAATCTAGAGACTCTAGGGATAAAAGAACGAACAAAGTGGGAAGTTCGGGGCCTGTCCAGTTGAACCGTATAGGGATGCATACGCGCGGCACCACGAGTTTCTCTGGTGGGAACCGAGAGTGGAGGAACTATACTGGACAATTCTTCAGAGCACGAAATCCATGGAAATACCTATAAAAAGCGATAAATCCCCCACAGCTCCACGATGGGCAAGAGAGGGAAGCCTTTCTGTAAGTGAGGGATCATTAATGAGACGAATAGCTCTTCTTTAAATCGAATCAAGAATGCTTAGGGTAGTGGGGGACAGCCATGCCCCAGATAAGAGAACAATATTTCAAGGGAGGTCGGATTTGGGACACATACTTTATATACATATTTTATGTTCCTTTTATCAATATCTTTTAAATAATGTTTTATCAATATCTCTTAAATAATGTTGAGTTCCTTAAAAAGCATGTACAGGGTGTCCCATTTTGGTTGTCCCTTATGGGAAACTTGGAAACCATAAGAGATATTAAAAATCCGATACCCCATCTTCGAGCTCTTTTGTAGAGAAAACATTTATGGTAAAAACAGATTATCGCTATCGCGAAGCGTTTCAGAGATACAGGGTGATTCTCGATTTTTCAGTTTTTGAAAAGGTCCTGTAGCTTTGTTGTTATTACAGATACGAGAAAACTAATTGCACTTTTTTCCGTAGAAAAAAATTTTTTGAGCTGTCATTTTTGACATTTTTGTTTATTATTGTTGTTGTAAACAATTTTTTGTTTTTTTTTCCACGAAAATGTCTCCTGTGATAAGGGATGACAGATTCCTTTTAAAACAAAAATATAAAACAATTTAAAAAACAGATAGAAGCCGCAATGCGTCTTTAAAATCATAATTTTTCCAATATTTGACGTAAAAAATTTATTAAACCACCTACTATGATATATTATTTTAATCAGAAAAAAACAAGCAATTTAATTACCTAATCATTTATAGGGTGTCCCTAATAAAAAAAAATTGTTTGGGTCATATGTCAAAAATGACAGCTCAAAAAATTTTTTGGCTACGCCACTGGATTCTACGGAAAAAAGTGTCTGTATAATGTGCAATTAGTTTTCTCGTATCTGTAATAACAACAAAGCTACAGGACCTTTTCAAAAGTGAAAAAATCGAGAATCACCCTGTATCTCTGAAACGCTTGATCTGTTTTTACCATAAATGTTTTCTCCAAAAAGAGCTCGAGGATGGGGTATCGGATTTTTAATATCTCTTATGGTTTCCAAGTTTCCCATAAGGAACAATCAAAATGGGACAGCCTGTACATGCAATTCATCAAGAAAAACTAATAAAGAAGAATTTAATTAAAGGTACTTGCAGCCAAATTCTTCCAGGCACCCATTGTGTAATCTATTCAACTGCCATGTATCATTCATAACAAACTAGTTTCATGTTCATTTCAATTTTCATTCAAAACAGATACCTGCAGATTTTAGCAGCCGGATCCTAGACTATATCGGTATGTAGACATACTGCAAATTATTAAAAAAAAAAGATAAAATAAAATAATATTTTTTTGTTGTGTTTTAAAGCCACATTTTGAGAAACGTCTTTAATAACCCAAAATTTGAAGATATAGGCTACATATTAAATTAAAGTAAAAATATAATTTGACCACAAGCTAACGAAGTATGCGTTAGTATTGTATTGTAGCATTCAAGCTAGTTGCAGGATCATCATCGCTTAGCCGGCATCAGCAGAAGAATACACCGAAGAAGAAAGAAATAGGGGGCCGGGGAGCACTGTCGCAGGTGCCCAATCTAGGCCACCGCGATTGTGGGGATGTAGGACGGCTATATACTCCAAGCAGAAGCGCGGGCCCGCAGTTTTTCTGGTGATTCTTCGCCGACAGTGCTTTGTCAGTTTAATTAAGGTAAGTTCCATCGAATATCGATTTTTTTTAATCAATAAAAGGGAGACGATAATTTTAATTTTGAAAAAAAAGTTGTTTCTTTTGGTTTTTGTCCTTAATTTGAAACAGGACATAGTTGAGTATGGCGGAAGCCATTGTTGTAAAGGTTTATTGAATAGTTTTGTGGAAGCGTGGGAAAATACACGAAGCATTGTCTCTTTATTGGATTATTAAAATGGATTACTGCTGTTTGGTAAGTGATAACATTAAGATTCCGTAATTTATCAACTTTAATAAGTGATTCTGCAGGTAAAATTTAGGAACAAAATTTCTAAAATATGCATAATTTTTATCTGTATTTATGAATTTCGAACAAAATTCATGTATAACTAGCAAATGGGTTAACCGAAAAATATAAAGTTTTTACCATGGACGTAGATCTTGTCTTAAATTGTTTTAGAATATTGATATTTAAGTTTTTAATAAATTATTATAAACCTAAATTTGTTGCAATGTAAAATGTATGTAAGTATGTATGACCCTTAATTAATAAAATTAAAATTCTTACACCTAAAAAGTTAGGAAGCAGAAAGAAAGTTTTTCTGCTAAAAAATTACCGGTTACGCGGTTTTCTTAAGGATTATGTGTATCTCTATAACAAATTTAGTTATTAGCCGCATATAAGTACTTATAAATTTATCGAAATGTCTACGGAGGGAAATGTCCCTCCCGGACCACTCCCAAATTTAAGGCTTATTGTAACTATACACTTTTTTATTGTCTTATTGTATTATTTTCATAACGCCTATATTTAGTTTAAAAAATTTATTGTCAATAATATGTCCAAAGGATTTGAATGCTTTTGCATAAAGAGCTTCTTAAACTAAATTTTATAGGTTTTAACCTACATTAAAAAAATATTTATAAAATTATACTTACTGGTTAATTTAAAATTTATACTCCAGTATAAAGATTGGTGGAGATCAGTTTGACAGTTCTTAGATTGTACTATACAGGCTGTCGAGTAACCCTATCGTAGGAAGTGATTCTAGAATGAAAAATAGGAAAAACACTTCGTATAAACATATGTCCAAAAGGTCTTAGTTTTTAAACCACAAGTCTTATTTTTTTTAAATTATTGTTCTTTTTAATTACTTTTATACCATTCAGATCATTAAACAAAAATGGAATGTGAATGGCTGTTGTCTATACATCGAAAGGCATTTTTTGGCATACAAGAAAAACAATCACCAGTGTCGTCCATGAGGAGTGAAAGGTAAATATTTTTTAGAAAAAAGATACGCCACTGCACTTTTTTACGAAAAAAATTCAACATATTTTGGAACAAATAACTCTTGACTTTTTTTATTTGATGTACTGTTTCCGCCAAAATTATTAAAAACCATCTCTCGGCAAAGTCATTTCGTATCGGTAATATCTAATTCTACAGTAAAAAAAATCACCTTTTTAATTTATTTGTTAATTAATTAGGAATTTGACCATCCCAAACAATGGTTTATATTTATTCATGCGAAATCCATACATCAAATTTTAAAAAATCAGGAGATTAAATTTGTTTCCAACCTAATGAGAATTTTTTTGTTGTATGCCAAGAAATGTATTTTGATGCATAGAAGACGTTTCCAAATTATTTAATAATATCCGAATTGGTTATAATGGTAACTGGTAATAATTTTTAAAAATTTTTAACATCCTGTAATTCAGAATCTAGGACGTTTAGAACATATCTTTTTTTATAAGTTTTTTCTTATTTTTCATTGTAAAATTACCCTTTAAAGTTTGTCTGTAGAGTTACTGGACACCCTGTATAACAATAATTTATAATTAAGTAGTATCCCTTGGAATATTGTTCCCATATCTGGGGCATGGCATCCCCCACAACCCTAAGCATTCTAGCATTCTTGATTCTATTCAAAGAAGAGCTATTTGTCTCATTAATGATCCTTCACTTACAGAAAGGCTTCCCTCTCTTGCCCATCGTCCAGCTGTGGGGGATTTATCGCTTTTTATAGGTACTTCCATGGCTTCTGCTCTGAAAAATTATCCAGTATAGTTCCTCCACTCACGGTTCCCAACAGAGAAACTCGTGGTGCCGCGCGTATGCATCCCTATACGGTCCAACTGGACAGGCCCCGAACTTCTCACTTTGTTCGTTCTTTTATCCCTAGAGTTTCTAGATTGTGGAACCTCCTGCCCGCGGAGGTCTTTCCTTCCCCCAAATCTTCAAGTATTTAAGTCCCGTGTCAACAAACTCCCTCTTACCTCGCTTAAGACACCCACGGTACGTTATTTAGGCTTTAAGCCATCGTGGTTTGTCCAAAGATAAATAAAAAATTATTGCCTTGCTTTGGAATTTCCTTTTTCTTCTTGAAAACTGATGTACTTTTAGTATATTCATTTTTTTCAATAAAGACGATTATTATTATTATTATTTTTGCAAAAACAACAAATTTGGAAAAACTTATAAATAACATGACCTAGCCTAACCGTTTTACCAGATAGAAACTCGCGTACGCTTAGCTGTTTTTGTAACAAGCCGGTTATCCTTGCGGCACGTGTTGTTGCATAAGATGAGTATTCAGAAAAAAACATGCAATATTTATGTTTATGATGCTTGTATTGTTATTCTACAGTATAATTATTATGTGTGTCGCCTAAATTCTGCATTATTTTTGTTTTACGTTCAGGTCATGGGTTTTCTTGCACAGTTCGGTATTTTTAACTTTTTCTTAGTGTAAAAGTAGGTCCATACCAAATATATTTACATATATATATATATATATATATATATATATATATATATATATATATATATATATATATATATATATACAGGGTTATTCACGTTAAACGACACGGATTATTACAGCTTTATTATTTAATTTTATAAAAGTTTTTCTTTTTGGATAGATAGATAACTATGGGAAGTACAATTTAAAATTATTTTCATAATGTACAGGGTGTCCCAAAAGTACAAAAAATGTTAAAGTTATATTTTTTTAAATGGAACAGCCTGTATATTATTTTATTTTTTGATTTCTACGTCTAAAATAAAGGTAAGTTTTATTAAGATTCAATCCACCTAAACCTTACAGATTTTGAAATATTTTGGATTTTGTGAAAATGTAGTACCAATTTTCGGCTTTAAGCTCTTAACGTCTATTTTCTATTTGTAAACCATATTTACACTAACGTGTAATAAATGATTAGGTTTTCTATTGCAACTTGTAAAAAATTCACCAAAGTATACAGGGTGTCCAAAAATAAGATCAAATAACTACCAGCTTTAAACGGTAATAACTGGTTTAACTTAAATGGAACACCCTGTATTTTTTTATTAAAATGAGATTTAGAATTTAAATATCTAACGATTACTTTTAATACTTCCCTATACCTAACTCTTTCCATTTTCATGGAAAATGCATATTTTTGTAATGTAGACCGAATTTAAGAAACTTATTGTTTATCAAGTCACCTAGGCCATATTGACATGTCAGAACAGCTTAAAACAAACGATAGGACTTTGACTGACACATTTAATTCAACAATACTTTAAATTTAAAAAATAATAAACACAAGTTGAAAAATATATGGGAATTTACTATAAAAGATGTTCAAAATGGCGACCGTCGGCCTCTAAACATAAACGTACCCTCTTCTTAAAACCTTCGGCAACATTTAACAACATTTCGGGGTTTATGTTTTGAAAAGCGTCTTTAATGCGCTCCTTCATATTTTCTTGAGTTGTTGGAGGTATATTGTAAACGATTTCTTTTTATGTGCCCCCATAAAAGAAGTCGGGTGCAGTCAAGTCAGGTGACCTCGGGGGCCAAATCTGAGGTCCATTTCTTCCAATCCATCGACTATGTATAATTGACATTCAAGAATTCTTGAACGCCGCGATGAAAATGAGGGGGCGCGCCATCCATTTGAAGCCACATCCTTCCTCGTATTTCTAAGGGAATGTCTTCTAATAGGAGAGGAAGTTCATGTGTCAAAAAATTTAAAAACATTAAGCCATTTAAATGTTCTTCAAAAAAATACGGGCCTATTAGATATTGACCCAATATGCCGCCCCACACATTTACTGACCACCTATGCTGGATTATCTCTAACTCTAAACTGATGCGGATTAATATCCGAATAATAGTGGAAGTTATGCCTATTAACTGATCCATTGTTGTGAAATGTGCATTCGTCAGTAAACAGAACAAAATTAAAAAGTCTTCATTTTCCCCCACTTTGTCTAACACCCACATACAAAATTCAACTCTTGTCTCAAAATCATTATCCGATAGTGCTTGATGAAGCTGGATTTTATAGGGATGGTATTTATGTTTTTGAATTATCCTTGAAACGCTTGCCTGGCTAATGTTGATATTTTTGCGCAATTTGGTTTTGGCCTATATGGGGATTTTCAATTAAAGAAGCAATCACTGCAAATTCGGTGTCTTCGTTTCCTGTCACAGGCTTTTGTTTATGTTTTTCTTTGGTAAAAACAGTCCCATTTGCCTAAATTGTACTAAAAGTCTTTCGAAAACGGCTTTATTTGGATGACTTCTGTCGGGATACCTTTCAGCGTAGACTCGTGACGCCAAAAAGCAGTTTTCTAGACATTCTCAAGAATAAAAATCATGTCGATCCGTTCTTCTTTTGAATAAACCACCATTTTAATTAGTAAATTAATCGATGAGAGGAATAAAACCAACAAACCTACACCTTCACTAACAGCTAAGGTCCTGTCGTTTGTTACAAGCAGTTCTGACATGTCAATATGGCATAGGTGACTTGATAAACAATAAGTTTTTTAAATTCGGTCTACATTACAAAGATTTGCATTTTCCATGAAAATGGAAAGAGTTAGGTATAAGGGAAGTATTAAAGTAATCGTTAGATATTTAAATTTTAAATCTTATTTTATTAAAAAATACAGGGTGTTCCATTTAAGTTAAACCAGTTATTACCGTTTAAAGCTGGTAGTTATTTGAACTTATTTTTGGACACCCTGTATACTTTAGTTAATTTTTACAAGTTGCAATAGAAAACCTAACCAATTATTACACGTCAGTATAAATATGGTTTACAAATAGAAAATACACGTTGAGAACTTAAAGCTGAAAATTGGTGCTACATTTTCACAAAATCCAAAATATTTCAAAATCTGTAAGGTTTAGGTGGATTGAATCTTAATAAAACTTACCTTTATTTTAGACGTAGAAATCAAAAATAAAATAATATACAGGCTGTTCCATTTAAAAAATATAACTTTAATATTTTTTGTACTTTTGGGACACCCTGTACATTATGAAAATAATTTTAAATTGTACTTCCATAGTTATCTATCTATCCAAAAAGAAAAACTTTTATAAAATTAAATAATAAAGCTGTAATAATCCGTGTCGTTTAACGTGAATAACCCTGTATATATATATATATATATATATATATATATATATATATATATATTCTACTCCCTTTAAAAACAGACAAAAGATTCATTCATTTGTTCGTTCAGATTCATAGAAAAGCAGGATGTTTTCTTTTGACTGTCTTTAAAGGGAGAAGAATATTTTATATAATACACCAAGACAGTAGGGAATTTTTTCCTTGTGCTTCATAACATATATAGCCACCCCGCTACAATTGATGCTCGTATTTACTGAATGCGATTTCAGTAGGGCATCAACGGCAGGATTTAATATCCTACCGCTAGACAATGAAACTTGTCTAATAAGTAGACGCTTGTTTTCTATGCTATTCACCACGACTCGATACAGCCTCACTGATGAGTTCCTGTAAGGCAGGCGAAACCGGTCTGGGGAGAGAGTCGTGGTGGATAGCATAGAAAAGCAGGATGTTTTCTTTTAACTGTCTTTAACGGGAAAATATTTTATATAATACACCAAGACAGTAGGGAATTTTTTCCCTTGTGCTTCATAACATATATATATATATATATATATATATATATATATATATATATATATATATATATATATATATATAATTGTCTACAAAATTCGACATAAAATATGATTTTTGCTTAAGAGTAAAGTACCTATTTTTGGTTAATGTCGAAATTAATTATGAAGACAGGATGGGAAAAGGGAAGAATTAAAAGTAAGTTTAAAAATAAAATAGTAATAAAGTATGAAATAATAAAACAATTAAAAATATTAAATGTGCACTAATGTATAAAAAATAAATTTTTATACTAACCATCAAAAACAAATCTTGTAAATAAACAAGAATTGTAAAGTCATTTTAATAATAAATATCTTTTTATATAATAGTTTTTAATATTAACCAAAAAAAATAGGTAATTTTTTTGAACAAAAAAAAATTTAACCAAATCTCATGGGTAACGCACACAATTTGATATCTGATGGTTGCTTTTTAGGTTTTGAACCATGTAGAACTTTTTATTAAGAATATTTTGTAAAATTCAAAATAAAAGATTTCTTTCCCCATATGACACCAACTTACATAGACACACTTTATATTATATACATTATTACCTTCTTAATTTAATTTAAAATTAATATACAAAATAAATTAGATTTTTATAGGATATAGAAATCAGTTTGTAAAACTTTCTTAGGGTTACCCTTCTAGTTGACTGTTGACATTTTCTTTAAAAAATGTTTTTCTACCCGCGTGCGAAAAAGTTCGCTTTTCTACACGCATTTTGGTTTTAAAAATGTCACATTCCGCAAACACCAAAATTTCCACCAAAAAAACACCTTCAATTCGCTTTACCTTCTGCAAAACGCTACAAATTGTACATTTGCCAGGGCCGTATTAACTGTTTGAGGCACCCTAGGCTACAATTCCCGGGCGCCTATTTTCCACCAAAAATTTTTTTAAGGAGCCAAAAAAAATGACGAAAAAAGGTCATTTCCTCCTTTTCACGCCTATTTCCCTAATTTATTCCAAGCACCCTATTCACAGAGAAATTACTCACCAAATATCCCCACTCAACCTAAACTTTTTAAAACCTTCCCTGTCTACCGCTTATTACTCCCCTGTCTGGCGCCTATATTTTTCATGTCGCCCTAGGCTGTAGCCCAGTGCCGTATTAACCATTAGGCTGACTAGACTACAGCCTAGGGCGCCATGAAAAAGTAAGCGCCAGACAGAGGAGTTTTAAAAAAGTTTAGGTCGGGTGGGATTTTGGTGACTAATTTCTCTGTGAATAAGGGAATGACCTTTTTTTGGGTTGAGTTTCTAGGTGAGTCCCAGATCGTTGCTCTTAATATATCCAAAGCTTTTGACCAGGTCTGGCATGCCGCACTTCTTAATAAACTTTCCTCCTATGGTCTTTAAACTAAATTCTGTACTTGGCTCTCTAGTTATCTATCTGATCGACGTATATGAGTTATTGTGAACAGTCATTCTTCAATCTTTCACCAAGTAAATGCTGGAGTGCCTCAGGGCTCAGTTCTGGCACCAACATTGTTTCTTCTTCACATTAACGACCTTCTCTCGTCCACAACTAATTCCATTCATAGTTTCGCCGACGATAGTACCCTTCACTCCAGTTTTCAGGTTCCTAAACCCATCACTAAACCAGAGCGATGCAAATATCTCTTTCGCAGGATCTTAATTTAATATTGGATTGGGGCGCCAAAAATCTCGTCCATTTTAATGCATCCAAAACACAATCATGTTCTTTGTCGCGAAAAGAGTCATCTTATACTCATCCTTTACTTATGAGCGGCCAAGTTTTACAGAGCAAAGACACCTTCCATCTTGTGGGCGTCACTTTTGAAAGTAACCTTAACTGGCATAAACACATTATATCTATAGCCACGGCAGCTTCAAAAAGCTTGGATTTCTCTTTCGAGCCAAAAGTATTTTCCCTTCTAATTTATACACTTTATATGTCCCAAGTCCGACCTCCTTGGAATATTGTTCTCATGTCTGGGGCATGGCGTCGCCCTCAACCCTAAGCATTCTTGATTCCATTCAAAGAAGAGCTATTTGTCTCATTAATGATCCTTCACTTACAGAAAGGCTTCCCTCTCTTGCCCATCGTCGAGCTGTGGGGGATTTATCGCTTTTTATAGGTACTTCCATGGCTTCTGCTCTGAAGAATTGTCCAGTATAGTTCCTCCACTCACAGTTCCCAACAGAGAAACTCGTGGTGCCGCGCGTATGCATCCCTATACGGTCCAACTGGACAGGCCCCGAACTTCCCACTTTGTTCGTTCTTTTATCCCTAGAGTTTCTAGAATGTGGAACCTGCTGCCCGCGGAGGTCTTACTTTTCTCCCCAAATCTTCAAGTATTTAAGTCCCGTGTCAACAAACTCCCTCTTACCTCGCTTAAGACACCCACGGTACGTTAGTATTTAGGCTCTTACCCTTCGTGGTTTGTCCAAAGATTTAGAAAAAATGTATTTAAGATTTTTAATTAAATTAAAAGGAAAAAATTAAACTTGGGCCCATTAACTTATTATTTTAAAAAATGGTTACTTTCTCTTATTTAGGCACTGCCATATTGATATTACTAAAATACATTAAAACGACATGCAGTACTAGAATCCAGTGATTATCTTATTAAGAATTCACCATTACCTTCAAGCCTAAACCATAAAAATACCTGACTTAATAACAACGTGACAAAACTGTGAACCGATAATTTTTAAGACGAGACCAAATTTCACTTTTGGAATTTTTTCCGTATCGAAATTCGTAAAGTGAAATTGAAATCGTACCGAAACTTTTCATGCCTTGCCTATAGAATTTATAATTGCTTGTTCTGTTTTGTTTTATTTTTGTTAGATTTTTTAATTAATTATTTTTAATAATTAATTAGCAACATTTTTTGGTTAAGTGAACTCACGTAAAGAAGTTTAATATTGGAAAAAAATTAATCGTTTTTTTATAGCTTTATAGCACGAATTAATTGCCAAGGCACCAAGTGAAAAACATGCCTTTTTCCACGACCGTTAAAAAAATGCTGCTTTTTTAATCGTTCACACTAATTCAAAGTGTAAAAAAGCTCCGAAGTGTTTAAAAAAGTTACTTTTTTAACACTTTATGTAGTGTACTAGAATGGAGTACTTTTTCTTCATGTTAACGAATAAAAAAGTTCATTTTTCTACTACTGTATAAATAAGAAAACTTTGTGGTCCTAGCAACGCGAATGATAACGAAAGAGAACCTTCGTGTTACCTGGTTGCTAAGCGTTGCTAGCTACGAAAGTAATATTTTCAGCGCCTGGACAAAAAGTAAGAGTAAAAAAAAAGAAAATATGCTTGTGGGAAATATTAGGATTTATTTATAAAAAGTAACTAATTTATGACAAAATATTTTAAAAAACTAGGTTAGGTAATTGGAGGAATAATACTTGAATTAACAGTTTTTAAATTTGTTGTTGGGGTATCGTTCTCACCTTTAACTACGTTAATATTCATATTTTTCACTGTTATTTCATTATAGGAAATATTGGTAGAATTTCGTGTAAAATCTTCTTTGAAATTTCCACCTTAATACTATAGGATTTAGCAATATATCCCTCCGCAACAGAAGAAGACTTCCAACCTCCATGCCTTTTAAGTCCAAAATATCGACATCCGAAGCATTGGCAAGGAACGTAGTTGACGTTCTTCTAAAAGAATGGCCAGTGTATCTACTGATGTCTTTAAGCTTCAAAAATTCGCAATTTCTTTAGGTACATTTGAAATACTGTGCTTTCCAATTACTTGATTAACACATTTACCTCTTTCATAACGATACAATAAGCGCTCATCTAGAGCATTCCTTGGTCTCAGCTTAATATATTCCTGTAGAAATCTGACATAAGGAACTGAGCCTTCATCGTTGGTTACTACAAAGTTTCTTTTAACTTTATTTTTAGACTCCATTATTTTTACTATAGCCACGTCATTTCTTATTTCTACATCACTAAGCTTCATTCTGTATATTTCGTCTGTCCGGCATGCCCCAGCCACTCCCATAATGGCTATTACTTTCATTGCTAAGTAACTTTGATCAGGCGCGTTAAGTAAAAACTTTATGATTTCTTATTTTTTAAATTTTTTTGACTTTTTTGCCTCATAGCCATCGTTTTTCCTTTTAATAAAAGCAACTAGTTTCTTGAACTCCGAAATATCTTGATTTTTGTTTACGGAAATTGTTAACTTGAGCATGGAATATACAGACCAGAGGGTTGGTGGTGATAAAGACTCGGATTTTTCTTGAAAATACGCCAACATCACATTCCCGTCAATCCGCCCCACATTTTTTGTAGCAAGCCATTCAGAAAACGATTTATATGTTTGATGGTACCTCTCTTTAGATTTGTCTGGCAGAAGTGAGGCACACGCAAGGTCAGCTGCCTTTTGGATGCCATTTTCATATTCATTTAACATTTTAAAATGGGAATGGATTTATACTAAAGTATAAATCCATTCCAATAATTCAATATCTGACAAGTGCTGATGACAGACAATGTCAACAATAAATGTGTTGCTATGGATTAATTTTTAACAGGTAAAATTTCAAAATCTCTGATATTTCTATTAAAACATGATGTTAATGATTATTAAATTATGCGATACATAGAACAGTAGCAGAAAAATATAATACATTACACGATGCGAAAGGCCTTTCAAGTGTTCGGAGGTTTTAAAAGTAAACTTTCGCATCTTGTAATGTAAATAACTACAACAAGCCAAAAAATCTTGATTTCTTTTAATTGTTATTAACAAATTATTCACACTAAAAGCTTCAAGCCATGACCATAATGTAAAGATTTAATTATAACGTGGCTAAATTGTTAATCAAAAATTTTCACAAGCAACCTCCATGCATGAAATTTCACTTCGGAAATTTTTACTAATTGAATCCGAAAATTAAGCGAAGCAATTTCACGTATCGGTTACCAAATTGTAAATTAAACCTTTTTGTTTTTAATAGGTACGCTTTCAGTGTGTTTCGTAAGAAATAAATTATTTTATTATTGCCGATGTTTATTGATTTTTAGTGAAAATTTTACACCTTTTAAAGAGACATTTTGCACCTCTTAAAATAACAGACGTTTTTGGCCTCCTTATAGTTATCGTTATTAAACATAACGATTACGGCAGAAGTTTTAGACAGAGATTTTGCAGCCTCTTTTAAGAAATATATCTTGCGTCTGCGCTTTCGACACATAACCTTATTTTTGCCAGTGGATCACCCATTTTAAAGTTAACGAAAAATCAGTATTTACTTTTATTCTTCATAAGATATAAATTCATATTTAAATAATAATATATGCAAATACTTCTGTTGATTTCGTTTTTTAAAGTAGATGCAAACAATACAGTATAAGCAAAACACAAAAAGTAAGGTTAGGTTTGGTGTAGAATAAAGTATAAAAGGAAGTGCAGTTTCCGTTCGTTCTCGGTAGTGATTAGACGTTGGAAGGGAGCTCTACCGGGCTCTCACGTGGATTCGTGCATGGAGGATGTAGAAGACGTTCTGGTGCCCCGAGGAAGATAGGAAACTCACTGCTAAATTGAAAAGGCATCTTTTTTCTGGAGCTAGGCACTGTGAGTGAAGATTTCTATAACCTGATGTTTTTCGTTTTGGCGTACTGCACGAGGTATTCTTCAATGGCGGAGAATGGAGGCGGGCGCTGCGGGTGACGTCAGTACTGAAAGAAACCGGTTATGCGCGATACCAGCAGCAGCTCTTGGGAAGATGGCCGCAATTTATGCATTTCATAGCTTTGTTATTGACATGTGCTAGGAACTTCTGGGAGCTACAAAGCTCGACTATCCAGAGGTTCCAACGACAAAGTCCTGGAAAACTTATAAGCGACATCGCTTATATGATCGGAAGGGAGAGAGCTGGCGATTCACTAGTATGAAAGCCATAAACAAGCAAGCAAAAAAGGAAGTGTGCCAGATTGTAACATCTAAATTAATTACTGATTTAGAATATCCGTAAAAGTGCAAGTCCGTTTTAATTTCTTAACACTATTTGATTTTTATTACTGCTATAGATTTTTCGCTAATTAGAGCCTAGGTATAAATGGTATTTTAATTAATACGGCATTAAAATTTTAACCTTTTAAATAATTGATATTAAAATTTCTACAATCCGGCAACCACGCATTTTAACAATAACGATAACGATAAGCTCTTCGGTATTCATCCGTAATTAAAGAAGTCCGGTATGGTTAATAACGATAACGGATCATGTTTGCGTTACTGCGCAATCTCAGAATAACGTTAACCACAACGGAATTGCAAAATAAGGGGTGCAAAATGTCTCTTGAGTATGTCCCGTACAGAGATATTTTACCAATACAGGGTGTAATTTATTTGAAGGCTGAAAATACAGGGTATGAGTCCTTAGCTTATTCTAGGAAGAAAAGTTTATATGAACATATGTCCTAAACGTCTTTAATTTTGAGATACAGGGTGTTAAAATTAAAAAAAAAACAAAAAAATTCGAAAACACCAATTTTAGTAAAAACTGTTATACTGGATATAAACCTTATTTAAATTAGTATTAAATATTTTTGTTACATAGTTGCTAATTAAAAACTATAAAACCTAATTTTTAAAGAAAAAAAGTTGCTTGCGCAATGCTTCTTTTATTGTCTTAAAATATGCAATAAGGTGATTTTTTTCCCTTAAACTAAACAAGATACGGAAAAAAAATAAGACACATAAAAGCAGTACTTTAATTTGCTCAAACTAAAAAAAAATTTTACACCCATTTACACAGCCAGTGGCGTACCGTTTTTTTGTTGGAAATATTCCTTTAGTTGCCTCTCGAGACGCCACTGGACTTATTGAATGTAATTAAGTTGGTGATAGAATACCCCTTAATGTTATTAATAATATTGCCAAATTAAAACAAAATTGGGGAAAAAATAGTTAGGATATTTAAAAAAATAGATTTTTTTTGAAATTTTAACACTCTGTATCTCAAAAGTTAAGAGGTTAGGGACATATGTTAAAATGAACTTTTCTTCCTTAAATAAGCTAAGGAAACATACTCTGTATTTTTAGTCATCAATTAAATTATACCCTGTATAATTACATTTTTCTATGACATTTTAAAAAATGCTGTTAGTAGTGTGACGTATAATTTTGAATTATACATAAGGCTACTATACGTCACTTGGACCAATGTACCATATGGAACTATCTTCTTGGGACAATGAGACCGGTGGACCATCAAAACTAACTTTGCATTTTTTTAAAACCAACTTAACTTATTTGACTAACTTAATTGAATACGGGCATACCCCCTAGGGGTAGCCCGTACGGGGCTTAACAAAAACTTTAACTTTATACTTAGCTTCACTTCTACTACCTACTTCTTATCTAATTTATCTTTTTATTTCTTTCTCCTCTTCTTTAAATATCAAATTTTCCAGTGTTTGTTTTGCATTTCTACGCTACCCAGTTTGTTTAATGTTTTTATTTTATTATTATAAGAGTAACCTAGAAAATTGTTTAATTTATACTTTTAAAACCTTGACACCTCACGTATATATGTTAAGTAACCTAATTAAAATGTATACTTATTTTAAAATTCCCAAAAATGTATACTTTTAAAATTTCCAAAATGTATACTTTCTTATACTAGGTGTTCACAGTAGAAAGACTTTTTAAAAAGTTTTACGCTTTCTTTTCATACTTTAAATTAGTGTTTTATTTGTAACAGTAAACGCGACATCAATTAAACCGAAGATCAAGTTACCATAAATTCCGCCATTACTTCTTTTAATTTATTTGTAATTTCTTTAAATTATTTTAGTGTGGGGATACATTTAATAAATAATAGCTTTGTTCGCGGGTCTAGTAATGAACCGATTCTGAACCAGAACCGAACTGGTTTAGAATTGTTTTAAAGCGCATGTTTAGTTATTTATTAGTTCGGAATTTTTATTTACCGCGAACGATTTTCTATACAGCTGAGGATGTATTCTAACCTAGCCTTTTGGTTAGGATTTTTATGGTTGGATTGGATACTACACAAAAAATAAATTTAAACAAAAAGGTAAATTGTTATACTGTCGAAAGCCACTCGAGGTCTCTCGGCGGAAGACGAGGGATTCCCTGCCTCCTCTCGTTTTTAACAGAAGTATGTGTATTTAACTAAAGATAAAATTCAAACAACAAGAAATGGTAAAATCTTCTAATATTGTCTATATTTTTAATTAAATCCTTATTTATTTTATTGCATACATACATTCATTCGGAATACAATTAAAAATCCTTTGTTTATATACGCTCAGAATCACAAAAATTTTAAAAAAATATTCAACAGGTATATTAACCCGCATAAAAAGTGGCAGAAACAAATAAACTGTAATACAACGGTTTATTTCTGTACCACAAAAACAGAAAACAGCTGACCATGTCGACAATGCGCATGAAATTCCGAACTGAACTTTTAGTTCCAACAAAATCCCAGGACTGTTAATCAGGTTACGAACCGGTAACGAACTGATTTCATTGTTACCCGCGAACACAGAACTGTTACTAAAAATTCGGGATTTTACTTATCGCGAACGCTGCTTTTTCACTGCGCATGCGAATAGTCCCAGAACCCGTTCAGAATCAAACCCGCGAACAAAGCTAATATCTAAACCTGATAATAATAATAAATTCGGAAAAACAAAATTTTTAATGAAATTTTGTATACACGTTTAGTTTGGATGACAACATGGTTGGTTGTGTGACATCATTTTAAATCCAACATGGTGGATCACCCAAGATGGCGAACCAGTTGTTTTATTGCACTCATTCAATATGGGTATCAAACAAAAAGGCTTATTAAGAGTAACTTAAAAAATAAAGTAACGTAACTGTATATCCAATATGGCGGACTTCTAAAGATGGAAGACTGAATGTTCTCATTAAAGAAAAATCAAAATTAAAAATTTCTCTCCCACACAACCAAGCGTAAATCATACCAATAATTATAGTATCGTCTGTATAAACCAGTAAATTTACAAAATGCCTATAAGGAACGTTCTAAATAATTACGATTCAAACAATGAAGTAACATTATAAAACTATATTTATAAAACCGCAAATATAAATGTGAAGGCACCCACATATTATTATGAAAAATAACAATTATATTTTACTAGCACACAGTAATTTTACAATGAAAAATGAAAATTGCGCAAAGTTGCATCTGGTAATAACAGGTCTTTCCATTGTATAAAATATGTTTTAGAAGTATTATAATTAAAACAACGCGTAATTTAAGTAGGTATTACTTAAATTTGCAACGAATTTAAAGAAGTGAAAATTTAGACGAGGCGATCTTTTCAATTTATTTTTTTCTCAACTGTTTAAAAATGTATTAATTATTTTTTTACCAGGTAAAATAGGTAATACGCTCATTACCCACCGCCATTACCATTGCCGGATCAGATTGTGTGAACACATATCGCTTTTTTCATTTTCCTTAAAAAATAAGGTAATTTTCTAGAAACCTGCGGCAACTCCGATTTTAACAAAATTTGGTATACAGGGGTATTTTGGGGCGCTGATCACGAATCTGAAAGAAATTTTTGGCGGAAACGTTTTGTTCTTGAGATATTCATCATCAGACTTGAAATTTAAACTAATCCTATTTTTACAATATTCCCCCTTCTTTTTGCACACAATTCTTGATTTAAAGCTAAAGTGGCACACAATATTTGATTTTCACCTTTTAAAACCCCGTTTTTACGTATTTTACATTATATTTGCATTAAATTGCGTGGTTTTTCTTTGATAATGCGGCAACCATACATACACATAGGGCTTCATGGCATACTGAGATTGAAATGATTCAAAGTATAGCTATGCAATTTAATGCAAAAATAATGTAAAATACGTAAAAAAACGGGGTTTTAAAGGTGAAAATCAAATATTGTGTGCCACTTTAGCTTTAAATCAAGAATTGTGTGCAAAAGAAGGGAATATTGTAAAAATAGGATTAGTTTAAATTTCAAATCTGATGATGAATATCTCAAGAACAAAACGTTTCCGCCAAAATGTCTTTCAGATTCGTGATCAGCGCCCCAAAACCCCCGTATACCAAATTTCGTCAAAATCGGAGTTGCCGCAGGTTTCTAGAAAATTACCAAAAATAATTTTGAAGAGCAAAAAAAGGTCGGCACTTTCATTTTTACCTACAAAATAAAAACGAAATACACTAAATTATTTATAGGTACTAAATCTGCCGCCCCCTAAAAACGTCTGCCGCCCCCTAAAAACGTCGCCTTAGGCTTCATCCTACTCAGCCTTTGGTAAATACGCTACTGCATTACCCACATCCATTTTTTGCAAATACAATAATTTGTGTATGTTTTCGACAACCTCGTTTTATAAATATGACTCTTCAGCCAAGGTCACTATTTTTATTCGCATAATAGATACGTAAAATCAACTAATAATAAAATCAATCACATTCGATAAAAAATTTGCTGTAGGCTATAAAGTCGCGTTATGTTATGGCTGACAAATATTCTGTCACAAATCTATGGAGGGTAAAGGGGAGAGGACTACCTTTTATTCTATTCTATTCTATTTTTTTCTTGGTTTTGGTCCCTTCACCACTCTCCCCCTTCCGGACTATGCTTTCCAGGGTTTCGTCGGCGGTAAATCTGGATAATCGAGTAGTAGCTCCCAGAAATTTTAAAAAGAAAAATAAAATAATTCTACAATCGATGCAATGCATAAATTGTCGGCTGTCGAACCAAGACCGGCTACTGGTGTTACGTATAACCTTTACTTTGACTACTGACAGTTCCCATGGCACGCCTATATATTTCCCGCCATTTGAGAAATACCTCGTATTCACCACCAAACAGGATACCATCCGCTTATAGGAATCTTCGCTCTCAGCGCTTAGATCCAGAAGAAAGATGCCGTCAATTTAGCGTGAATCTTTCCTTGAACCCGAAGAGTAAAAACGTCCGTATGGCATCTCTAACCGCAACTCCGAGAAGAACTTTGTCGTCCTCTACACATGTCCGCACTGGTCGGAGGTCAAACAAGACCAAAGACACGGACAAGTTAAAGGGAATATTGTATTTCTTTCCTTTTTCATTTTGTATCTATCTGTCCGTTTTCATTTTGTATCTCACTCTAATAATTCATGCTCATTGGTTAAAAACTCTCCTCTGGCTACTGTGGCGCCACCTTAAGTTGCTTCTTTCGACGGACACTTTTTAATACATTCAGATTGTACTCCTATCAAAAACATTAAATAGACTCTTTGTTTGACCTCCGGGCAGTGCGGATGTGCGTAAAGGACTACAAAGTTCTTCCCGGAGTGGCGGTTAGAGGTGCCGTACGGACATTTTTACCTTCGGGGATCAAGGAAAGATTCACGCTAAATTGACGGCATCTTTCTTCTGGATCTAAGCGCTGTGAGCGAAGATTCCTATAAGCTGATGGTATCCTGTTTGGTGGTAAACACGAGGTGTTTCTCAAATGGCGGGAAATAGATGGGCGTGCCATGAGAACTGTCAGTAGTGAAAGTGAAGGTTATACGTAACACCAGTAGCAAATCTTGGTTTGACAGCCGACAATTTATGCATTGCATCGATTGTTGAATTATTTTGTTTTCTTTTCGGAATTTCTGGGAGCTACGAGCTCGATTATCCAGATTTTCCGCCGACGAAGCCCTGGAAAGCATAGTCCGGAAGGGGAGAGTGGTGGATTGGACCTGGAGGGACCAAAACCAAGAAAAAAATAGAAATAGAATAGAAAAACATTAAATTTATTGTTGGTATTGATATAAATCCCCTATAAAGTTGTCCCGAAGAAAAATGAGATAGATAGATGTTCATTTGTTTTCCCACAAAATCGCATATTGTGCGGTCGTTTGGACATTTTCAAACGCCATTTTCTCTAAAACCAAAAAAGTTAGGTTATGGATATGTTAAAGGTTTTATATCAGGAATGACCTCAGACATTAAAATCCTTAAAAATATACAGGGTGTTCTATATAACGTCCCGCAATTTAAAAAGTATACGGTTGCACTAAAGGAAATAAATTGCTTGATAGTAATTTCGTTGCCGCC
The DNA here is from genome assembly GCA_014170235.1 of Listronotus bonariensis. Taxonomy (NCBI): domain Eukaryota; kingdom Metazoa; phylum Arthropoda; class Insecta; order Coleoptera; family Curculionidae; genus Listronotus; species Listronotus bonariensis. The sequence goes on from JACEGR010001476.1 coordinate 26,059, forward strand.
CGGTATTTTTGAACGTTCTCGTTTTAATTGTTTGTTTCTTTTTTTACAAAATTATTTAAAAATCTAATAACCAAGGTCCTTCAACCTTTAGTTTTAAAAATAATTTATTCTGTTAAGAAATAACTATTTAGAAATTCGGAAACAAAAAAGATATGTAAAAACCCAAATAAAATATTCAAGATTAGTAATAAAGATAAGGGTATACAAAGAACTAGCCAATATGAAAAATAAAAGCAAAATAATTTATTACGAGTTAATTTCTGGTTTAATAAAGTTTGTTGTACCGCTTTTTTCCGAGTACTGTTTTTTTAAGTATGGTAATTTTGAAAATTTAAAATAAGGGAGTCAATGATCGTTAGCTATATTGCGACGTATAAAATTTTGTAAAAAATGTATCATATGGAACTATCTTCTTGGGACCATGAGACCGGTGGACCATCAAAACTAACTTTGCATTTTTAGGACCAACTTAACTTATTGAAATAACTTGATTTGGTACGGGCATACCCCCACTCGGGGTAGCCCGTACAGGGGCTGAACTAAAACTTTAACTTTATGCTTGACTTCACTAACTACTTCTTATCTAATAATCTCTCTAACTTCTTTTCTCTCTTTTTTAAATATCAAATTTTCCAGTGTTTGTTTTGCATTTCTACGCTACCCAGTTTGTTAATTGTTTTTATTTTATTATTATAAAAGTAACCTAGAAAATTGTTTAATTTATACTTTTAAGACCATGACACCTCACGTATATTTTTATGTAGCAAATTTCCCAATGTTAAGTAAACTAATTAAAATGTATACTCATTTTAGAATTCCCAAAAATGTATATTTTTAAAATTCCCAAAATGTATACTTTTTTATACTAGGTGTTCACAATAATATAAATTTGATTTATGGGAATTAAGATCTTTGTGATTGTGAAAACGTATATTTGGGTTTATTTAAATAAAGGTAAATTACATAAAAGTGTTTATTACTGAAAAATGATAGTTGATAGTTGTTAAAACTTTCCATATACAGGAAAACTATTCTTCTCATTTGAACATTATGTAATGCCAGCGGACACCGTTTATACCCGCTAAACAAAAGTTACAACTAAGATAAGTTCGTCTCATTGGTGATCCTTTACTTACAGAAAGGCTTCCCTTTTTGCCCATCGTCGAGCTGTGGGGGATTTATCGCTTTTTCTGCTCTGAAGAATTGTCCACGGTTCCCAACAAAGAAACTCGTGGTGCCGCGCGTATGCATCCCTATACGGTCCAACTGGACGGGCCCCGAAATTTCCACTTTGTTCGTTCTTTCATCCCTAGAGTTTCTAGAATATGGAATCTGCTGCCCGCGGAGGTCTTTCCTTCCCCCAAATCTTCAAGTATTTAAGTCCCATGTCAACAAACTCCCTCTTACCTCGCTTAAGACACCCACGGTACGTTGGTATTTAGGCTTTTAGCCTTCGTGGTTTGTCCAAAGATAAGAAAAAAAAATAAATAATGTTTACTGTTAAAGTATTTTTGCAATCAATTTACGACTTATAATAAACTATAAATTAATTAAGTAATGGAAGAAGCATTTACTGTTTATGTGTTAAATATTTTAGTTAATTAATTTCTACCTTTTTTGTGTGAAATGATGAAGCCAAGCTATAAATACATCATTTGATGTTAAAAGAAATCAAAAAATGTCCTGAGGCTATAGACATATATTCATAAATTTAAAATGTTAAGATGCCTATAAAAACCATACATTTTCTTACAAATTAATAACAATTTAATCGTAGTTTTTACCCAATTGTTTTTGCAGTGGCAAGTTTTTATAAATTAAAAAAAGTTGTTATATTGTTATATATGGTATGTCCAGAAAGTTTAATGGATTTTTTTAAATAAAAAACCTAATGGTATTTTAATTAATTTTAAGATCCGGGAAACATAATAACATATTTTATTCTAGAACATTTTAAAAAAGCTTATTATGTTAAAAAAAGAGGGTGATCTTTAACCCATACGCTTAAAATAATAAGCAATTAATATGGAGCAACAATATATGTTTACTTAGGGAGGATAATTTATTATTAAAAAAAAACAACTTAAATTCTGAGGGCTAATAACGACTTATAATATACAGGGTTACTAGAAAAACCGAAACGGTGGATTATCTCAGCAACTGTCAAATATAAATGAACAAAATTTTGTACGAAGGGGTAACTGAACAGGAAGAATTCAAAAATTATATTCGCAAGGTTGCCAAGTTTATAGTTTTCTCTCTAGGTTAGGGAATTTTAAAATTTTATTTGGAAGAGCCTAATTTTTGTTATGTAATAAATTGCTTGTATCAACTTTATTATAATCTGATATTATCGTTTTTTTATCCTGTAAATTTCGGAGAAATAAATACAAAAACGACAAGATTATTATTTGATATTTAAAAATCCCAAGAATTTAGTTAAAAAAATCGTGATATGGTATTAAACATTGCGCTAACAAAAAGGTTGCTCATCTAAAATCTCTACATATAGCAATTGTTGATTACTATCAATCCCTAATTATAATGTTACTCTAAAGTGTAAAGAAAATTACACCATCCAATAAATTATAAATGTATTGCTTAAATCTCGCAACTTTATCTATTATGTGGTTAAATTTTTTATCTTTTTGGCTACTAGTAAGTAAAATTACTGATTTTAATGATATATTTTATAATTAACGAAAAAAGATTCTCTTGTATTAAATATTAGGTAAATATTACAAACATATATTTTGATTTACGTGTACCGGTCCCTATCTAATAATTCCTATGTCGAATTCTTTGACTTTCAATAAAGATCAATAGTATAATTTCTGAGTTTCCATCGACTAAAGTAATCGTGCTTAGCGACTTCAATGTCCATAATAAGGATTGGCTGGGCTCTTCAAAAACTGACCCCTAAGGCAGAGCAGTCGAAATCTTCGCAGTCAGTAACTCCTTATTTTGGAACCCACCTACTTTCCTAGAGTCCCAAATCATAGTTGAAATCCTCTAGGTCGCTTAGATCAAGGCTTAGATACTATATCTTACCCTGCACATCCCGAGGTAAATGAATGCATGCCACCGTATGGCACTACAACTCAGCCGACTGGGATGGCCTAAGGGACTTCTTCGCCACTTCCCCCTGGGATTCCATCTGCTTTTCTTCTCGTAATCCTTCTGAAATTTGCAATCCACACAACATCAAGAACCCCAAACAATCCAATTAAAAACCCTGGTTTTCCAAATCTTGTGATAAAGCTAAAATTTTAAAAGTTCAGGCTCACAAAAAGTTTCTACAGGATTCTAGTCGAGAAAACCGACATGCCAGCATTTAAGCAAGAAACTACTGCACTCAAACAATTTTTGAAGCCAAAGACTCCTTTGACAATCGTATTAAAAACAAAGTTCTTTCTTGCTCAAATCGCAGCAAATCTTTCTGGTCCTTTGCGAAAAACATAAGTAGGAATTTTTGTACCAGTTCTTTTCCACCACTAACTTTTGAAAATGAAATTATTTCTACCGCTAAAGAAAAGGCAGAACTATTTGCTAAACAATTTGCTGCCAATTCAACCCTTGACCCTCCCGTAAATCATCCAGTTCCAGCTATTACCCCAGTTCCTCATAAAATGCCCTATATTATTTTTAAGGTAAAACACATTAATTGTATCCTTTCTTCTCTTAACACCAAGAAATCGTCTGGGCTGGACGGCATACCAGCAGTCGTTTTAAAAAATGTGCCCAAAAACTTGCACCAATCTTAACTCGGCTCTTTCGAATTACTTACGACACAGGTATCTTTCCGGAGAGCTGGAAAGCTGCACGTGTTCAACCTATTCCCAAGAAAGGATCTAAACCTCTTCCATCAAACCATAGACCAATTTCAATTCTCTCAGGTCTTTGGAATAATTGTGTAATGTAAAAATTCATTAATTTACAAATTCTTAAGTATTTAGAAAAACACAAAATTTTGCATGACAGGCTGTATGGATTTCGCCACAAAAGATCTACAGCAGATCTTCTTTCCTTTATATCACACTGCTAAAATAAGTCTCTTGAGTTTCTAGGTGAGTCCCAAAATGATCTTTTAACTAAACTCTGTACTTGGCTCTCTAGTTATCTATCTGATCGACGTATATCAGTTATTGTGTACGGCCATTTTTTAAGCATTCACCAAGTAAATTCTGGAGTGCCTCAGGGCTCAGTTCTGGCACCAACATTGTTTCTTCCTTACATCAGATGCAGATATCTGTTTCGCAGGATCTTAATTTAATACTGTATTGGGGCGCCAAAAAGCTCGTCCATTTTAATGCATCCAAAACACGATCATGTTCCTTGTCGCGAAAAAAGTAATCAAATACTCATTCTTTACTTATGAGCGGTCAAGTTTTACAGAGCAAAGACACCAGAGAAACTCATGGTGCCTCGCGTAGGCATCCCTATACGGTCCAAATGGACAGGCCCCGAACTTCCCACTTTGATTGTTCTTTTATCCCTAGAGTTTCTAGAATGTAGAACCTGCTGCCCGCGGAAGTCTTTCCTTCCCCCCAAATCTTCAAGTATTTAAGTCCCGTGTCAACAAACTCCATTTTATCTCGCATAAGACACCCATGGTACGTTAGTATTTAGGCTTTTAGCCTTCGTGGTTTGTCCAAAGATTAAAAAAGAAAATGTCTTTAAAAATGTTTTATTTATATAACAAAATATAATAACACTATAAATAACATTTCTTTAAAGAAGATAAAAAATTATAAAAACTTGTGCTTTTCAATGAAAACATCTTTTTCAACCAGATGTTGGCATTGAAATTTACCAAGAGAAAGCTTTAATATTTCCATTTATGTTTTATTTCATCTTCGGTTTAAGTACTTTTTAAAGCTTCAAATTTGTGAAGTGAATTTATGTATTTTTTTTTAAAAGGTTAATGGTTTTTAAAATTTTGCTACAATAATGCTTTAGTAAAAGGTCATAAAAAAATTAAAACCTTTGATAAAAATTTAAAAAAAAGTATTTTACAAAAAAACTACTACAAATTAGAGTTATTTAAATAGGCACCAAATTTAAGGAAGTCCTGTTTATTGCTTTGTTTTTTCAAATGGCCCTAATAAAACAAGCTAAGATAACTTTATAAAAAAGTCTTCAGAAAGTAGCCGTTGCATGTAAAACATTGTGGTAAACTCTTCCGACAAAAAAAATGACGCGTTCGCCCAATCCGACACCTGAAACATTTAACATTGAGGCGCTGGGTTAAAGCGCCGCTTTCATATATCGTCGTCAATATCACAAAGTAGCGTATCTCTTTATTTTCTATTTAACAAGTGTGGTTTTTAGGTGTTTTTTGCGCGGCTTTTTATCTTAGTAAAATGAAATAAGTTAACTATCATGTTTCTATATCTTTAAAGCTATTAAAATAAAACTTGTGCCAATTCGTGATATTAAGGAGCCACTTTTTTAAGCAATAAAATCGGCTCCGGTCAATTTTCCTATTTTTTGAGATACGCCACTTGTATTACAGCTTGAACAACATACGCGACTGATAAAACTAATTATTTTTAAAATGGCATGTCAATAAAATATACCATCTCTAAATATCAGGTAATTAAGATTTATGGTTGCATTTAAATAATTAAATATTACCTAAGACGGTTCAGCTAATCAAATTCTAATAACATCGCTTTCTTCTTCCTACAAGTATTTTGCGTTAGTAAACAATACATTTTAAAAGTAAATTATTGCTCGCTAAAATATCTGCGTTCACGTAATGACACCTAAATAGGGCAGTGAGTTTCTTGGTAAAAGGTTTTCCATATTAGAGAAAATTTGAAAAGCTTGATCTAATCTGCAAATAGGTTACTAGAGCTACACTAGAAACATAATTTCCAGACAAAGAAAATTTAAATAATACTATACCGGGTGTTGCTCCGTCGAGCGGGACATAGGGAATCCCATATAAATTTTGAAGTGGTCCAATATTGGCTCCCCTAATTATTTTAGAAGAAAATATAAATAGGATTTTTTAAAGAGCACGAAAAGTTGTACCCAGTGTATAAATTTCAGCTATTCTCAGTCCGCGAGCTAAGAGATAAATGCTAAAATAAGTTACGAATCTCCTATCTTCTTACCCGCCTTGTATTATTAGAATTATTAGAAGTTTATAATAAAATACTAGAAAAAATATTTAACCTCTTACTCTCAAGTTGTCATATCAATGTCACATCATTCTTAAATAATGAACTACTTAAATCAAGAAAAAATCACTATTATAAAATGGTTTTACCAGGGAAATAGATATCGAAGAGTAGCGGACATGTTTGCAGCCTATTTTCCCAATAGGCCAATACTAAGTAAATAGACAATAGAACGGACGATAAAAAAATTTGAAACTACAGGCACAGTAATCAATAATTGCGAATGTGAAGAAAATCGTGATCATTCGCCAAACGATTTTTTTCTATGGGGACATTTAAAAACTAAGCTACCAATAAAAAATATGAAAATTTAGTCCAGCTAAGGAATGCTATTTCCGCTGAATGTGCCAGAATATCGATGTACCAACTAGCCAATGTAAGAAATGAGTAATCGTTTGGGTTATTGTCTGGCAGTTAATGGAGGAATATTTGAGCATTTGATTAAATCCTGATATTTTTGTCATAAATTGACTTCTAAATGTAGAAAAATTTGTTTTATTGTCTTGCGTAACTGTGAGTGCATGTGTTGGAATTAGCTGTAAACTAAAATGAAATGCGAGGATTCTTTTGAAATTCCCGTATAAAATTGTTCAGTTTTGGCAATGACATTATAAATTAATGATCTAAATTGTCACTAATAAATCGATATGGTGTTTTTATTGTTGATTTCTAGAGTACAGGGTGCATAATGAGATACTACGTTGCAGAAGTATTAAGCAGTTTACTCTTTACTGGTTGGTTGAAAAATGCTCAAATTTTCATTTTGGGTGGAACTTACTGTGCTCTTCAATAAGTCCTAATAGCATTTTTTCTAAAATAATTAGGGGAGCCAATATTTGACTACTTCAAAACTTACATGGGATTCCCTATGTCCCGCTCGACGGAGCAACACCCGGTATACATAATAAAATTCAATAAAATGTACTAATACACAGTCACAGATAAAACAATCCATAACAGTTTACCAAATTTCATACTTAGCTTATCATTACAAATATATTAAAATCTTAAAATCTAACATTTAAAAATTCTTCAAAAGAATAAAAAGCATTTTACATCAGCCCTCGACTATGACTCCGCAGCGCCAACAAGTGCATCATTCCGATTGTCAGCGGTGAAGCACATAGTAGTATCGTCTGCAAAGAGAGTGAATTTTGCCATTGGAGCAGCCTTCAATTCTTGAATGACCTTCATATAGTAAATTATATTTATTATGGACAACATGAGTTAGTTTTCTGGCCTTTTTTCTCGTTAAGTCTGTTTCTTTTAAAATAAGAAAAAAACTTACGTGGTGTTAAAAATTTAAAAAAAAGTTTTTTTATTTTAATTTTTATATAGCGAAAAAACCAAAATAAAAAAATTGAACTTTGACAGCTTGTAACTCGAAAACGAATGACATTAAAAAAAAAATTATATGAAGCTCTACCCTTATTTTGTCAAGTAAAATCAGTTTCTTAAGTTCCGTGATTGATTTTTGAATCACCCTGTATACTAGCCAATCAACTTTACATTTAGAGTTTGTAGCCTAATTGACTGTCGAAATCACCTCCTCTACAACATAATAGAGACATTTTGCACCCCTTATTTTGCAATTCCGTTGTGGTTAACGTTATTCTGAGACTGCGCAGTAACGCAAACATAATCCGTTATCGTTATTAACCATACCGGACTCCTTTAATTACTGATGAATACCGAAGAGCTTATCGTTATCGTTATCGTTATTGTTAAACTGCGTGGTTGCCGGATTGTAGAAATTTTAATATCAATTATTTAAAAGGTTAAAATTTTGTTGCCGTATTAATTAAAATATTATTTATATAAAGGCTCTAATTAGCGAAAAATCTATAGCAGTAATAAAAATCGCATAGTGTTAAGAAATTCAAACGGACTTGCACTTTTACGGATATTCTAAATCAGTAATTAATTTAGATGTTACAATCTGGCACACTTGCTTTTTATTCTACTACCAAACTTAACCTTACTTTTTGTGTTTTGCTTATACTGTATTGTTTGCATCTACTTTAAAAAACGAAATCAACAGAAGTGTTTGCATATATTTAAATATCCATTTATATCTTATGAAGAATAAAAGTAAATACCGATGTTTCGTTAACTTTAAAATCGGTGAACCACAGGCAAAAATAAGGTTATGTGTCGAAAGCGCAGACGCAAGATAAATTTCTTAAAAGAGGCTGCAAAATCTCTGTCTTAAACTGTTGCCGTAATCGTTATGTTTAATAACGATAACCATAAGGAGGCCAAAAACGTCTGTTATTTTAAGAGGTGCAAAATGTCTTTATTTTTTAAATTCGGTGTAGCCAGACGGTCTATGTTTCTACACATAAAAATTAGCAATAAATTGACCTTTAAAATGATATTAACAATCCCCGAAATTTAAAGCACATTGTCAAAACCTAACTGAGAAGAAAATTAGCAGTTAAATAAATAAATTCGTCATTGTGTTTCCAAATTAAAAACCATCATCGGTTGTTGCATTCAGTCAAACTTACGCAACTGTGCAATTTTGCTTTAAAACTGGGTTAAACAATCATCCTTATAGTAGTGTGAGAACGCAATTTGTTGAAATTCGGTTTGCAACTAATGACTTGAATTTTTTTTCTAATGGGCTGATGAGAATTTTAGCATTTTAAGATTTATATTTTAGAATTTTAATTGCTTTTAGTTAAGCAATGAACATAATGTTATTTGTATTTTTTTTATTAATTTACAAATTTAGTTACTAATTTGTTTTTCTCTAAAAAGTAATGACTTAATATTCTTTAGTGGTTGGTTTAAGAGAGATTGGTCACAAGCCTATACAGAGTGATTCTTAAACTAAAATTATACACCTAAAATTTGGGAAATTATTGCTAAAGATAAATAATGATTATTAATAAAATAATTAATAGTTTAAAAAAACTAAAAAAACACGCTTTTATATGCAACCGAACTAAAAATTAGAAAATAATTTTTCATTAAAAAAATATTGTCATTTCATAGTAAAAAGCGTGGGGTGCATTTTACTATTTTTTCATAACTTTTCCATCATAGATATTTGCAAATATAATAATTATAACATTTAATATTTTTATCACCCCACGCTTTTTACTATGAAATGACAATATTTTTTTTAATGAAAAATTATTTTCTAATTTTTAGTTCGGTTGCATATAAAAGCGTGTTTTTTAGTTTTTTTAAACTATTAATTATTTTTCATTTTTTAGTTTCTGCTACTCTTGACAAAATGGCGAAAAAATTTTTTAATGAACAAGAGTGGCAAATTTTAAAATTTTTCCAACAGATTGCAACTCACTAAAAATTTCTTCTTCATTAAGTAGCAAAGTTTGAAATTTTGCCAACAGATGGCAATCCAGGCAATGTTTGGACCGTTGCCAATATATTGCAACCCACTAAAAAATTTCTTCTTCATTTAATAGCAAAGTTTGAAATGTTGCCAACAGGTGGCAACCTAGGTGTTGTTTTTATATTTTTATAATATAAAGGAAAATTTTTTTCCTGGCGATCCAAAAAAGAATGTTAATTTTTATTAATTGCACATTATGTATTATGTATACATTACACATAATGTAATTTTTATTATGGAATCCTTGAACTCATGGTGCAACTAACCCTATATTTTTATTGTTCATAAAAATTGAACACCCATGGTGCAACTAACTAAATTGTGTAAAAACTAAAAAATTTCTTCTTCATTTAATAGCAAAGTTTGAAATGTTGCCAACAGATGGCATCCTAGGTGTTGTTTTTATAATATAATGGAATTTTTTTCCTGGCGATTCAAAAAAGATAACGGGATACTGTTTTTAAATTATTGCATCTTCATCGGTCCTTGACACGTGTGCAAAGTTTCAAAGAAATCGAATAGCTGGAAGTTGGTTAAAATTAGGCTCAAAGATTCCGTTACATAGATAGATAGATAGATAGATAGTTACAACCCAAGTTAATAAAAGCGTGTTAAAAAAGAAGAAAAATAGTAAAATATTGCGATCAGTGAGATAATCAGTTATTTAAAATAAAAAAAAAAATAACGAAAATTTTAAAGACACAAAATAAATAGTAAGCTAGTTTTTGTTTTAAAAAAATTAGTATAGTGTTTACACAACTTTGTAAAATCAATCGGTTATTTTTTTAATAAAAAAATAATCCTTAAAGAACTCATGATGATAATGATTGGTATTAGTAATAATAAACTTTAGTTTCAATTGTGATTTTATTTTTACCCAACTCGAATTACAATTAGGGCTTATAGTGATTATACCATATTATTTTTTAAACAAAGAATATGTCAGTAATTTATTTTTGTCATTAATTATCATTTGTCCCTAAAATTACACTTTTTGGTTGAATTTTAAATAATTGGTTATCTCTCTAAGTAAAAACATTTTACTAACTTTTTTATTAATTCTTGGTCATTGCATATCCTTAGCAATAATTTCCCAATTTTACGTGCGTATATTTTTTAACAATAACCCTGTATTTTCACTGTAGTCTATTGACTTATTGTGCTTCCTGGAGTCTTTGGTCTGTTGACATAAACTCGGGATTCTAAGAAACTCCAGCAAAAATCACACAGTCATCAGATCAGGAGATCGGGGTGGACAGTCCAAATTGCTTTTTAATAAGATGAGGTGCATAAAAAGTTTTTTTATGTCAACCAACCACGAACTTAAAAGACTTGAAGACCAAAATTTGGGTAAATACCCGGTTTGACAACCCCTTGGAACCCAGTGGCGTGCCCAGGATTTTTGCCCTGGGTGGGTCCGACCAGAAGTCTATGGTTTGTTTTTATGACATATCTATAAATAGGGTATTAAATAATAAATATTATACAAAATATTTAAAGATTTAAATTTTTTAAGTTAAAAAAATGCCAATTTTGGTCAAATAAATTTAAACAGGACTGGACTTACGGGAAAACGATTTATATATTTGATGGTACCTCTCTTTAGATTTGTCTGGCAGAAGTGAGGCACACGCAAGGTCAGCTGCCTTTTGAATGCCATTTTCATATTCATTTAACATTTTAAAATGGGAATGGATTTATACTAAATTAACAATAATTCAATATCTGACAAGTGCTGATGACCGACAATGTCAACAATAAATGTGTTGCAATGGATTAATTTTTAACAGGTAAAATTTCAAAATCTCTGATATTTCTATTAAAACATGATGTTAATGATTATTAAATTATGCGATACATAGAACAGCAGCAGAAAAATATAATACATTACACGATGCGAAAGGCCTTTCAAGTGTTCGGAGGTTTTAAATGGCCGAGGCAAAGCCTAACCACCTCACACCAAAAGTAAACTTTCGCATCTTGTAATGTAAATAACTATTCTTATGTTACATCCGTTTTTTTTATAGATATTTCATTTAGACATTTCGGAATACATATTATTTAAAGACAATAAAATTTTTGACATTAATTTTCTCTACTGTATACTCTTTACTTAAGACCGGCATATAATTATCGATATCAATATTTATTCACCGTCTTTAGGAGAAAGCTTTTCCTAAAGCGGACCCAGCCTATAACAGTATTTTCGTCATCCGACGTTAATATACTCACTGTGCGACGGGTTAATTGATCAAAACATGTGTAGGTAAAAGTTTTATTTATTCTTTTAATTTCCATCATCAAAATTCGGCCTTGGCACTGACCTGATAATCTAAAAATTCTCGTATAAAAAGTGTGTTTTTTGCAGATCCGTATTTTGGTGTGTTTTTAAATTATATATAATGTTTTACTAAGATAACAGACACAAAATACAAAAATCTCTAGGACCCAACATTTAAATATATTTATATATATATATATATATATATATATATATATAGTTTTTTTGTTTTACTAAGATAACAGACACAAAATACAAAATCTCTAGGACCCAACATTTAAATATATTTATATATATATATATATATATATATATATATATATATATATATATATATAAATATATTTAAATGTTGGGTCCTAGAGATTTTTGTATTTTGTGTCTGTTATCTTAGTAAAACAAAAAAACTAGATTTTCGTTGTCAATGTGGTTATCTTCATAAGTAAGGAAGAGGTAGGTAGACAATAGAGACATTTTGCACCTCTTAAAATAACAGACGTTTTTTGGCCTCCTTATGGTTATCGTTATTAAACATAACGATTACGGCAGCAGTTTTAGACAGAGATTTTGCAGCCTCTTTTAAGAAATTTATCTTGCGTCTGCGCTTTCGACACATAACCTTATTTTTACCTGTGGTTGACCGATTTTAAAGTTTACGAAAAATCAGTACTTACTTTTATTCTCCATAAGTTATATATTGATATTTAAATATATGCAAATAGTTCTCTTGATTTTGTTTTTTAAAGTAGATGTAAACAATACAGTATAAGCAAAACACAAAAGTAAGGTTAGGTTTGGTAGTAGAATAAAAAGCAAGTGTGCCAGATTGTAACATGTAAATTAATTACTGAATTAAAACATCCTTAAAAATGCAAGTCCGTTTTAATTTCTTTACACTATTTTATTTTTCTTACTGCTATGGATTTTTCGCTAATTTAGAGCCTATGTATCAATGATATTTTAATTAATACGGCATTAAAATGTCAACCTTCTTAAATAATTGATATTAAAAATTCTACAATCCGGCAACCACGCAGTTTAACAATAACGATAACGATAAGCTCTTCGGTATTCATCCGTAATTAAAGGAGTCCGGTATGGTTAATAACGATAACGGATCATGTTTGCGTTACTGCGCAGACTCAGAATAACGTTAACCACAACGAAATTGCAAAATAAGGGGTGCAAAATGTCTCTAATGAACATAATTGTGTTTTGGAAATATTAATCTGAACATTTTAAGTGTAACAGAAACAGTAGCCACTCGAAAATGGTTAAACTGTTCTATATATTGAAAAAGCAACTCAATGTTTAGAAAATAGTTTAAATTTTTATAAATTTAAAAATAATATTCTAAAAAGCTTTGTGTATTTTATTTTAAAGCAAATTTTTAATACTTTTTTTTATTTTCAGGTAAATATTAGTCTCTATTGGTTGTCAACCATTTTATTACAAGTTCTTAAGTAGGTAAGCATATTTTTAATTTATCAGGTGACCCAGGATGCTATCGACCTAATATTTTCCGTTGTTTTATTAATTTGTGTTTAATAATTCGTAAGCATAAAATCCAAAGAACCAACAACTATTTTATTTTAAAACATAAGTACCCACTATTTTTTCTATATTATTTGAATTTCATGTAAAAATCTCAACATCACAATATTCTTATTTACTTTTAAAATACCTGCCAAAGATTATCTTTAGTGAAAACCCAGTAAGTACGACCATTTTTTTCTGAAAGGGTATGTAAAAGAAGTAAAATAATATTGTACTTTCACACTCAGTGATATATTCTTATTTATTTAATAAATCACGTACATTTTGTATTGTACAAAAGTGTAATTGACCAGAGAAAATTATAAATTTTCCAGACCTTTTAAATGAAACCATCTTTATTTTATAAAGCACAATGGAAAATTTGCCTGCTGTCTTGGTGTATTATACAAAGTATTTTACTTCATTTAGAGATAGTTAAAAGAAGGCATGCCTTAAAAAAACATCCTGCTTGTCTATGTTATCCACAATGACTCTCTCCCCAGACCGGTTTCACCCGCCTCATTGACAAGTTCCTGTAGTACTCATAAACTCCTTTTAATTAAAACATAACACGCTTTTAAAAACGAAGCAATAGCTTTGCTCGCGGGTCTAGTAATGAACCGTTTCTGAACCAGAACCGAACTGGTTTAGAATTGTTTTAAAGCGAATGTCTAGTTATTTATTAGTTCGGAACTTTTATTTACCGCGAACGATTTTCTATACAGCTGAGAATGTATTCTAACCTAGCCTTTGGTTAGAATTTTTTATGGTTAAATTGGATACTACACAAAAAAAGTTAAATTCAAACAAAAAGGTAAATTGTTATATTGTCGAAAGCCACTCGAGGTCTCTCGGCGGAAGAACGCTGTTTTTTTCACTCCGCATGCGAATAGTCCCAGAACCGGTTCAAGAATCAAAGCCGCGAACAAAGCTAATATCTAACCAAGGTGTCTCATTAGGAACTATAAGGTTTAAATCTTATTAAGTTATATCGGTTTTAAATTTTACGGAAAAAAACACCATGTTTTATATAGTACGTATCAAAATTAGGCATAAGAATAAAACTTAAGTAATATAAATTTCTAGTGTTTAAATTTTGACCCACTGCAAATACACTTAAAGGTCTGGCCACACGTAAACGCACCAAGGCCGCACCTAACCCGGATTCACAATGATAGAGGAAAGTGGAGCAGATTAATTCGGAAAAATTTAAAGTCTATTGTTTTATGTATGTACAGGGTTAGTAGAAATATAAATAAATCAAATTTTATGTCTGGGGTTAACTGAACATAAAGAATTAAAAATTGTATTTGCAAGGTTGCCAAGTTTATAGTTTTTCCGGTAGGTTGGGAAATTTTAAAATTTCAAATGGAATACCCTATTTTTTATTATTGTAATCAATTGCTTGTATCAACTTTATTATGATCTGATATTACCGTTTTTTTACTTCTGGTAATTTCGGAGATATGGCATCATGCTTTTTTCGAAATTAATACCAATACGGCTGAGTATGGTCAATTATCTAAAAAATGATCCAACCAATATTAGTACAGAGTTGAAACTGGACCTTCCAAATTCATGAATAGCATTTTTTCAACGTTTTTAAGATTCTTTACGAACAAAGTCTAGGAAAGGGAATAAAAAAATTTAATTATAAAACATAAGAAATGCAATTCCTGACTTTAAAATGTCCAATTTCTTCCCTGTACTCATTTTGAGGAATTTCGGCTAAATCGTTTTTAAGATAATTGACCATACCTGGTCGTTTGGTATTCAAGCTTGATGCCATATTTTCGAAATTGACAGGAGTAAAAAACATTAATATCAGGTCATAATAGAGTTAATACAAGCAATGGATTACAATAATAAAAATAATCTTTTGCATTAACAATTTTAAAATTCCCCAAACTAGAGAAAAAGCTATAAACTTGGCAACCTTGAAAAATAATTTTTAAATTCTTTATGTTCAGTTATGATTATTTATATTTTACGGTTGCTGATCCTGTCCCGGTTTTTTTACTAACCCTGTATATCTCATTGTTTAAATAAAACAAATTTTCCTACTTTTCTCTGTTTCTTTTTATCCAAACTTTGAGTGTAGTATAGGAAAACTGTTTTACCTTATCTGTAAAGGTTTATTTTACAATCAGGTGCAATTTAAAGCGTAGTAAAACAGACTTAGTATGTTACTGCAATTTTATTAAATACAAAACTTTTTTCACCAACGAGACGCGCGGCTGCGGACTTGTTGCGCGTATGTGTGGCCATACCTTACTAGTTACATTATTCACTATTTATCAGGATAAAACAATGTAAATATGAGAGAATGTCGGTAAAGGAAATTACGCAAACCAATAATTTTTTCCTAACATTTTAATTAAAAACATAAATAAAATAAATTGTATTTAATTTTTAAGTGACACTAAAAATGCAATAATAGACTTGGTTATGGGTAATTACAGAGAGTATTAAAGATTTTATTTTTAAATTCATGTTACGTTATTTTGTAATTTATAATTTTTTTAACCTTTTATGTTTTAAAAATTTGTTAATTTGCGTATATGGAAAACAATAATGATAATTACATAATATGATAGACTATATAAGCTTGGGGTTCAATGCCAGTAATAAATAACTGAAATTTATGCAATTTGTCGTGATCATATGGAAATATTCGCATGACATTTATTTTATATTTGAGATTCCACAATTATCTGCAACTTTACAGCTTAATTAGGATTGCTTCTTGAATTTAATTAAGTCTATAAAATAAGGTTGAAATTATTAACTATAATTTAAATTTTATAAAGGCCACTTTAAGGAGAACCTGTCATTTCTATATTTCAACTTTACCACTAATAAACTAAAATTTGATCGAAAAGCTAAAGAAGACCATATCATAGATAATCTACATTTAGATCCGCAGTGGCAAGAAACATTTTTCAGATTTTTACGACCTCGCGCAGTAAACAAATCGAGAGTGGACGAACATGCGCACTTCAAAGCCGTGGCAAAATACAAACACAGACTCTTTGTTTGCCCTCCGGATAATGCGGACGTGCGTAGAGGACTATAAAAATCTTCCCGGAGTGGCGGCTAGAGGTGTCGTACGAACGTTTTTTACCTTCGGGGATCAAGGAAAGATTCTAGCTAAATTGACGGCATCTTTCTTCTGGATCTAAGCGCTGTGAGCGAAAATTCCTATAAGCTGATGGTATCCTGTTTGGTGGTGAACACGAGATATTTCTCAAATGGCGGGAAATAGATGGGCGTGCCATGGGAACTGTCAGTAGTGAAAGTGAAGGTTATACGTAACACCAGTAGCAGATCTTGGTTTGACAGCCGACAATTTATGCATTGCATCGATTGTTGAATTGATTGTTTTCTTTTGGAATTTCTGGGAGCTACGAGCTCGATTATCCAGATTTTCCGCCGACGAAGCCCTGGAAAGCATAGTCCGGAAGGGGAGAGTGGTGGATTGGACCTGAAGGAATCAAAACCAAGAAAAAAAATAGAGAGAGAGAAAATACAAACACTGGCACCCCGTACCCTTCGTCCGCAGTCTGACCGTCACGCTGAAGGTGACGCTCATTAGCTACCGTACTTCGAACAGAAAACCAGGACGCCGTCAACAAATTCTTTCCTATAATGCGGATAGTTTGTTTGGCGCCAGGAGCGTTTACCCTCAACTTGCTTGCGCACAAATCGGTTTTTCCGCCCAAAATGTAACTTTTGTTTCGCGCAGGTTATAACATTAGCAATCCATTGAGATCAGTGGACCATATTAACAATGCTTGTCTTATTTCTATTTCTTGGTTCTCACACTAACCCAATGGAAAAGTTTTAAAAAAATGTTTTTTCCTAAAAAGTCTTGGTTAAGAAAAAATAATTTTTCACATAAAAATGTGTGTTAGATGTACAGAGTGGAATAAAAAAGAGCATGTTTTCAAACAGGATTGCCTTGGGAGGAACAAAAACGTCATACTACAAAATTCAGAAAAATTGGAGACAAAGGTTTTTTACGCTTAAGCTGTCATAAACGACGTTAGCGGATAATATTTTTTTAACTTGCACATATAAAGTGAGCTGTGACATGGACAGTCTTAAATATTTTTGTTTTTTTATCCATTGTTATAGATAATGGGAAACTAAAACCATATTAAAGCCACCCCATATCCAACATACAAATATTGTTATGGAAATTAATTTAAAGGCCATGTAGGACTTTTTATGAAAGGGCAATTTTTTTGTGGAATTAATAATTTAAAAATTCCGATTTGCTAAGAACTTCCAAAGACACGCTGTATATACCGTTCGAGTATTTTATGATGTTTTTTACAGAGATTTTAGAAACCGCTGTAGCTACGGAAATTATTAAATGGGAAAAAATACAGTTTTTAATGATTAGTTTAAATCACTTTTTGTTTTTTCCAAAAATTGTTTTTTCCCGTAGCTCTGTCAATATGGGAAATAGAAAAACATGTAAATAGGAAAATTGTAGACAATTATGTTCGCAATAGAAAGAAACAATCAACATTTTTAATCTACGACATAAACTT
Source organism: Listronotus bonariensis (assembly GCA_014170235.1). Taxonomy (NCBI): domain Eukaryota; kingdom Metazoa; phylum Arthropoda; class Insecta; order Coleoptera; family Curculionidae; genus Listronotus; species Listronotus bonariensis. Next base: position 43,987 of record JACEGR010001476.1, read on the forward strand.
ACACCTTTTTAAATAAAAAGTATAGTTAATTATGAAATTTCTAAAAAGGTCTTTTTATAATATGTATGTGTAGCAAAATTTACTCTAAATAAAAAGACGTATTTTCTCCTGCCACCAAGATAATAGTTTTAATAAAAAATTAAATCATCAGGTAAAAACTTAAATTGGAAGAATCTAAATGAAAGATAAACATATTTCTAAATGTTAATGACCAAGTTATTACTTAAGACATCTTACATTCTATAAGCCGCAAAATATTTTTTTAATTCACATGTATTGCATTACAAGATTTAAAAACGATGTTACCTACTTCAGTGCGTGGTTTTCACACTTAATTGTTTTCCTAATTATTTTTAATTGTTTCCATATATATGTAATTCTTTCTTGCAGTTACAAAATTGCTACATAGTGATTATTTTTTTTATTTGGTAATTTACATATAAAAAGTAATTGTTCGCTTTGTTTACATTAAATGAGCATTTATTTCTGTGTAATAGAATTAAGGTGATAAGATCAGGGAGATGTTTACGTAGTAATGTCTTGTTAACCATGTTAAGACTGATATAAAAATATACCTCCTGTCAGTTAATTAAAAGTTTAATTTACAAAAAGAGGCGTAAAGAGTCAGTGGAAATTGAGCTAATACGTTTTTTTTTGTAGACAACCTATAGGAAGTAATTTGGTAAAAGCAAATCTGTTAATAATTTAAGGATTTAGGAATTATAATTATTCGTGATAAATGATACGCCCCAAAAGCATGCATTTCTCTCGGTTTTAACAGGAACCTTTTTTAGTGTTCTTTGAAAATAAAAAATGTGAGGTTATCATGGTTCCTGAGTTGAATTCTGACACAACTTAACAGTAAATTAATTAGAATTAAACGTGTTAGCCTAATTGTAAATAAATTTGATTTTTTTTGCAACGAAGTTAAATGCATCATTTTGGAAAAAGTCCCGTAAGTCCGGTCCTAACTAAATCTATTCGACCAAAATTGACAAACCTAGAGAAAACATATTTACCTATTAGCCATATAAAAATAAAAATTGGTAATTATTAAAACAAAAAAGTAAATATTCAATTATATTTGCTAGTTAAAAATTAAGTGTTAAAAATACTAGGGAAAAACGATGAGAATCAACTGACTTGTATCAATATTTTTTCTTATTATGTACTTTTTAAGGTCATATTATTAGTTTAGTTGAAAGACTGTAGGAAGAAAGCTTATTGAGAAGCGCATCTTGCCAGCCCTGGTCAAAAGCTTTGGATATTATCAGCGTAACGATCTGGGATTCACCTAGAAGCTTAAAAGACTTGTTCCAGATGTATAATACTAAAGCCATGTACAGACTTGGATACAATCAGGACAACATTGTCAGCCGACTATGTCTTGTTCAAAAAATTTTCAGCAACAAAGTTGGCCAACATTTGCAGATACAAGTGTTTCGCGCGTCCGTACTAGTTTTAAAGCTCGTACAAACGTGCCAACGTTTTCCATATTAATTGAAAAACAGGCGACTTGCCGATTTCTTCGATGAAAACGCCCACCGATGTTGCCATGGCGTTTGCAACAAATCGGCCGACCGATGTGCAACATTCAAGATACATTCGACCAACAAATGTTTTCCTCGATTTTATCCAAGTCTGTACATGGCTTAAGGGACGCAGATCTGCTATTATCTCTTGTGATAAAATCCATACGGCCTTTAATGCATAAATGTTTTTCCAAATACTAAGGATTTCTATTCTATTTCTACTTTTTTCTTGGTTTTGGTCCCTTCAGGTCCAATCCACCACTCTCCCCTTCCGAACTATGCTTTCCAGGGCTTCGTCGGCGGAAAATCTGAATAATCGAGCTTGTAGCTCCCAGAAATTCCAAAAAGAAAACAAATAATTCAACAATCGATGCAATGCATAAATTGTCGGCTGTCAAACCAATATCTGCTACTGGTGTTACGTATAACCTTCACTTTCACTACTGACAGTTCCCATGGCACGCCCATCTATTTCCCGCCATTTGAGAAATACCTTGTGTTCACCACCAAACAGGATACCATCAGCTTATAGGAATCTTCGCTCACAGCGCTTAGATCCAGAAGAAAGATGCCGTCAATTTAGCGTGAATCTTTCCTTGATCCCCGAAGGTAAAAAACGTTTGTACGACACCTCTAGCCGCCACTCCGGGAAGAACTTTGTAGTCCTCTACGCACGTCCGCACTAACCGGAGGTCAAACAAAGAGTCATATACACTAAGGATTTGTAAGTTAAGGCATTTTTCCTTTACTTTCACAAAAATTGAGAGACCAGAAATAGATTTATAGGTAAATGAAACAGTTTTTGATCTTTTCTTGGAGATAGGTTAAACACGTGCAGGTTTCCAGCTTTCGAAAAAATATCTCTGTCATAAGAAATTTGAATAAAAAATAAACACCTGGAAACCATGAGCCTGGCAAAAGAAAACCTATACAGGTTCTGCCAGGAGGAGGAAGAAACCGCAGAACACGTATGGTGCTACTGTGAACCCCTTTTTCGTCTGCGGTTTGCAAGGCTGGGTGAAGAAAAACCTAAAGCGACAAGATTCACCAAGGGGCCGGTTTCAAGCTTGTGGAGTCTGATTAAAAAGACCGGCTTTGATAGCGTGCTCTAACCTATGGACCTAGGACACACAAGAAAAGAGCAGGTTGCAGTGATTGAGAATATACAATCCACCTCCTGCGTGATGTGCTTCATCTTAAAAATACTATCAGGCATCTTGGAAGATTTCCTGGAAAGGCAAGGGTTTAATTTGCAGCAAATTGTTTAGCAAATAGTTTGGCTTTATTTTTGGAGGTAAAAATAATTTCATCTTCCTAGGTTAGTGATAAAAAATAATTGATAGAAAAATACTTACTTGTATTTTTGACAAAAGACCATAAAGATTTACTGCTTTTTCAGCAATAAAGAACTTTGCTTTTATGCGATTATCAAAGGAGTCTTTGACTTCTGAAATAATATTTTTGTAGTGGTTTCATGCTTGAAAGCTAGCTTGTCGATTTTATGTATAGAAGGAACAGTTTAAAAACGTAAATTCGGTGCTCTTTGATAAGAAAAAAATCACAAAAAGTTTAAAGCAAATAAATCGGCATGCTTGTCTTCTCGGCCGCCTTTGCTATATTTCTCTTATGATATACCGGTTGATGCAGGTGGTCATCGCACTATGGGATAGAAATTAATTTTTTGGACAAAATTCTGAAACTTACCAATCTAACTTAAAATGAGGTGCTTTTACTGGAAAAATTATTAATTATTACAAATGCTTTTTGGAAACCTAAAACTTATTATATGATATTATAAATTTACACCCCACTTAACATTATTATTTTTTATTGTACAAAATAAACTAAAATGTCAGCTTGTTTGGTTAATTCGGTAGTACTCTAATCAGTAATCCGATGATTATTATCTCATATGATATAGAGGGTACGACAATAGGTATGATTTTTTTAAATGAAATACCCTGAATAGTATATCACCCCCAAAAAATCTTTTAAAATGCTTTAAAAAATACTACATTTCATGTGTCTATCTCAATTAGTTTCGGAAATATGACCATCCAAATCTGAAAAATAATTTTAAATTATTCTTAGAAGCGTAATAGAGATACATCTTCCCAACTTTTTTATTTTTTAACGTATAAAATAAATAATAACACTGTTTTGTTGGGTAGATTCTGTATAATCCATATTATTCATCAGAATGCTTTTATCTTTTAGGATATACAGTGTAGGACAAAACATATTAAATTTTAAAATGGAAAACCTTGTAAATTATAAAAAATCTTGTATCTGTCCTTACACTCAGAAGTAGCAAAAAGTAGGAAAGCAATTGTAAATACAAAAACTGATAAAGAAAAAGGTAAAAAAATCTTTGACAAAAGTAGCGAGACTTCGCGAGACTGCATCGGAAACACAACAATAGCTCTTATTATTTAAACTCTTTTACTTTTTTTAGTAATCAAGGGTAATAATAAACTAATGAGATTAAATGTTGTATATTTATGTTTACTTAAAATACATTTTCAAGTTTCTTATTACCCCAATAGAAGTCGTCATATTCTTTTATAATTTTGCGTACATGTAGTTTGGAGTATCTACTTTGAAATACACAGCATGAGCATTAAAATTTCAAAGTTGCTTTTTGGCCAAAATAATGGATTTCTATCCCATAGTGTATTGGCGCGTGGCTGTAAAGGGTAGCGACGCCTTTGTATAAAATAGTCCGATTGCAGGCGGCCTTTTTATTTTTTGTATTATTTTCAAAGGGTACCGAATTTGCGCTTTTAAAATGTTTTTACTATACCACCCAAATAAAGTATAATCAATCATATATCATAAAAAATGTGTTTCTTATTCAAAGTGATACTTAATAACTTATCAAGTATCATTATTAATAGTAATTGGTTTAACACCACTCCTTACGTGTACAGCGTACAACTTTAACTTCTATTAAGACGTTCGGTATAATTAATTATTGTCAAAGAAATATGGATGCCTTAAGGACAATAATTATACTTTGCACGTGTTCGCTAGTTGTTAACATCTCAGTAATAAATAATTTTTATAAGGTTAGCTTAACAGTTTGTTTTACTTTATTTTATCTACAACTTCTGCCATTGCTAATTAATTTTCACTATGCTTGTATCTTCAGAATAGGTAGTGGTGAAATTCTGGGTGGTCTATTTAGAAATTATACAGGGTGTTTCACCGGGAACTGCTGCGATCGATTTCTCGAAAAGTAAGCTTTTGAAAATTTTGAAAATTTGGTAACATTGTAAGTACGTGACATACAATTAAAATTTTTTGCAGTTCTAGCACTTCCGGTTTTACTAAAAGTTAATGTCAACTTTCTAATTTTCAATAGAACAACCTATACCGGGTGATGCATCGCCGGGCGGGACATAGGAAATCCCATGTAATTTTTAATGGGGTCAATTATTGGCTCCCCTTATTATTTTAGTGAAAAATTCTATTGAAGAGCATGCAAATTTACGTCCATGGTAAAAAAAATCGTAAAGTTGTATTTATACAAACGAATTAAGTTAAGTTAAATTAAACTAGAGTAACAAATTTCAAGAACTTATGCCATTTATAATATTTACATGCTTCAATAAATTATTATTATTATTACAATAATTAATATGTTGGAAATAAACTTAAGATTTAAGAAAATTTTCAAATATTCCTCCATTGACTGCTAGACAATAACCCAGACGTTCTTAAAATTGTCTTCGTACATTGGGTAACTGGTAAATTGAAATTTTATTGCATTCTGCAGAAATAATTTTTTTAACTCATCTAGATTAGAGTAATTTTTATCCATGTATATCATGCTTTTTAAATGGCCCCAGAGGAAGAAGTTATTTGGCGAAATATCAGGCGACCTGGCTGGCCAGTTTATGGTGTAATGTAGGCCAATAACATTTCCATTAAAAGCATTGTGTAAATAATCCCGAACAGCCAGGGTATTATGTACCGGGCAGCCATCCATTTGGTACCAAATTTCCTGATTTTCCCTGGATACATCATTTAAAACGGGTGGAATTAGTTTTTCGTAGTAGTTCCAAATAAAATTCTTCAAATTTGGATTAAGAAAAAATGGTCCAATAATATGTTGTCCGAAAATCCCCGCCCAAACATTTACTTTCTGTGGATATTGCGTCTTCGTTTCGACAAATCTGTGTTGGTTTTCTTTGCTCCAGTATCGGTAATTTTGTTCATTGGGTTCATTGTTTAACGTAAATGTGCACTCATCAGTAAAACAAATATTTCTTAAAAATTCCCTGTCTATGTTTGCCCTTTCCATCATGTCAAAACAAAATTCCTGCCCTCGTATTTCATCCCCATCCCTTAACTCTTGATGTCTTTCATATATGTATGAAATGTATTTATGCCTTTTCAAAATCCGGAGCACTGTTGGTTGATCTTTTCATTTCTTCCACGTGCAATAAAATTTCCAAGTCTCTATCATCTCTTACATTTTCTTCTCTTTGATACTCCCTAGCTTCACTCTGCAGTTATTTATCACTGTGCCTTTGGTCTCAAATTTTTTGATAGTCCTATCGACTGTGATTTTCCGGGTATCGGTATTCGGATACTGAGCAGCGAACATGTCTGGCACCTTTTGGTAACTATTTCCTTGATAGTACCATTTAATCATCCATACTTTTTATTCAGTAGTATAACTCATGGTTAATCTTTTCGCTCTACGATTTTTTAATAATAATAAAGAACTAATTTCAAAATGACAACGTTATGTCACGCTAACTGGTATTTTTATTGTTGTTTATAAATATGAGTCGATAATAATGTAACAATTTTTAAAAATATATAAGCATCTAACTAGCAAACGGGTTAACCGAAAAATCTAAAGTTTTTACCATGCACGTAGATTTGCATGCTCTTCAATAAACTTCAATAGAATTTTTCTCTAAAATTATTAGGGGAGCCAATAAAAATTACATGGGATTTCCTATGTCCCGCCCGGCGACGCATCACCCGGTATATTATTTATTTTTTATATTCTGCGTTAAATTCAAAACATAATTTATTTATAGTGTGTTATACCTAAGTCTAATAGTCAAGATGCCATTACATAACCATCAATTTTTTTCGAAACAAAAGCCTTTAATATGAGTTGGGGTTGGGTTCCTTGTCAAGAAAGAACTTAAGTTGACTGTATTGATATTTTAACAATTAATAAGTCCAGAGTGGTCAAAAATAATCGTTAAAAATTATAACGACAAAAACCTTAAAAGTCAATTTTTCTAATGGAAATCTCCATGTTTTTTACCTTATCCTATTAAGCATCAAAAATAAGGGTAAAATTGTAAAAAATGTCTTCAAAATGTATAGTTTTCAAATGATTAACAAATTTAATATTAATCTATTCTAACAATGCTTTTCAGTACGGGTAGGTACGGTGTAGTTGGCTATGGCGTGGCATTTTGTGGTGGATAATTAGGTATCACTTGTCCTCCATAAAAAAATCCGAAAGTGTGCCCAGTTGGCACATTGACACAAAAATGCAGACCTTGCTCATATATTACCATTCCAAATTTCATCACAATATACCAAATTGTTCAGATTTTAAAAGAGTATATAGGGATAAGGTCCTTACTCTTACTATATAACAAAACTTACCCTTTCTCACCTATAAATAATAAAATACAGACTATCCACTGATGGGGACAAATTTTTGCTTGTAAATAAAAAATAATTTACGATGTTAATTTTGTATCCAGGGTTCGCAAAAATTTATATCCAGGGTTCGCAAAAATTTAAAGAACATGACTTTTCTCCAAGAGCCTTTATTTTTAATTTTTAAGCGAAATATCATTTAGAAGACTTATTTGGAATAGCATTTTTATTAATGTTACAGGGGAATCAAAAGTTTCATGAAACTCATGTTGGAGTTTTCAAAAATAAATTATTTTAAATTTTTATAATAAACTGACCTAAAAACTATCATACTTAATTTGTTTTTTAAACATCTTTCTTCAAAGTCTTATACGACACAAGTTTTTAGCTGTAAACCAATGGGATCAAGGCGTTTTCGCCAAATTATAGATTTTAATAAAATTGATTGTAGTAATGTATTATTGTTTTTATCTATTACAAACATTGTTCTAAAGAAATTTTCTTCTGACAGTTTGTTTAAAAATGTAAAATACCTAAAGGTAGGTTACTCTTGGAGAAAAATCATGTTCTTTATGTTTTTTCTATTTTTTTAAAGCAAGAATTTTTATGAACAAAACTTTTTTCAAAAAATGAAATTTTCGGTCATTTTCGGTCTGTATATAAGATTTTCCTTTTCAGTCCAATATTTTAGCTTGAAAGTATCTGCATTTCTTCAAGTAAACTTAAGTTAATAACAAAAACAACTCTTTTTGCTAGACAATAACTTTCTCGTAACAAAACAAGTGTAGAACTTCAGATTAAAGTATTATAAATAATTTCTTTAAAACAAAGCGACATACCCGGTGAAAATACAAAAATAATTCCGGAAAAAATCATCTCTTCCGATCTTCTCCGGGATCTTTAACCTTTTCACTTTCTTCAGTACGAATATTCAAGATTTTACGTGAGATAACTTGTATATTGTTAATCGAGAAGGTAAATTTATTGTTTTCTGGTTTCATTTATATGAACTTTTGAACTTTGCTTTCTTTCCTTAGTTTGTTCTAACTGGCTGTGATTATAGTGACAGGTTAACTAGCTCACAATAAACTTATTCAAGCTTTACGTTCTATGAACAGGTGTTTTGATTTATAGCTTTATTTTCTAAAAGTGAAAGAGTTTTGACTTTAAATTGCTTCACACTAGTTTATTCTTTAGTCTTTCGACAATCCACGAAGGTTAAAAGGAGGTTTGAACCCCCTCCCCCCTTAGAGTGAGGAGGTATATTCGTGTTAGAAAAGCTTTATTTTGTTAGTATTTATAAAGAAAAAAAGAAACATGTTTTAGTAACAAGAACAGAAATCAGGAATTTGTATGATTTTGTAAAATGAGGACCATTTTTTTGATCTTCTAAAAAAATATATTTTATTCGCGATTACCCCCCACCCTCATAAAAAAGCTATAAATTCGTCCGTAACCGTGTGTGTCTTAAGCGAGGTAAGAGCGGTTTCTAACATGAGACTTAAATCCTTGAAGATTTGGAGCAAAAGAAAAGACGTTCACAGGCAATTTTGTGTTTTTCCAAATACTTAAGGATTTGTAAGTTAATGAATTTTTCCTTTACTTTCACAAGACTTGAGAGACCAGGAATAGGTTTATAGTTAAATGAAAGAGTTTTTGATCTTTTCTTAGAGATAGATTAAACACGTGCAGGTTTCCAGCTCTCGGAAAAAATATCTCTGTCATAAGAAATTTAAATAAAAAATAAACACTTGCAAACCATAGGCCTGGAAAAAGAAAACCTATACAGGTTCTGCTAGGAGGAGGAAGAAACCGCAGAACACGTATGGTGCTACTGTGAACCCCTTGTCGTCTGCGGTTTGCAAGGCTAGGTGAAGAAAAACCTAAAGCGGCAAGATAAGAGGTTTGAACCGCCCCCCTTAGAGTGAGGAGGTATATTCGTGAAAGAAAAGAAACATGATTTAGTAACAAGAACAGAAATCAGTATATTTTAAAAAATATATTTTATTCGCGATTATCCCCCCACCCTCATAAAAAAGCTATAAATTCGTCCGTGACCGTGTGTGTCTTAAGCGAGGTAAGAGCGGTTTCTAACATGGGACTTAAATACTTGAAGATTTGGAGCAAAAGAGAAGACGTTCACAGGCAACAGGTTTCACATTCATTATTTACAAATTTGACGCATATAAGTTGAAATGTGTATTTGCTTTGTAGAACTTGGCCGCCCATAAGTAAATGATGAGTATTTGATGACTTTTGGCAACAAAGTCAGGCTTAAAAATTGGTTTAAGATCTTAAAAACTGGCGCCAGCAAAACTATGAATGGAATTGATTGTAATGGAAGAAAGGAAGTCGTTGATGTAAACAAAAAACAAAGTTGGTGCCAGTGCTGTGCCTGGAGGTAAAAGCTTAAAAAGTGTACATCTACAATAAATTGATATCCGCCGATTAAAAAGGAAACTGAAGAGATTAGAACAAAGTTTATTCCAGACTTGGTCAAATGCTTTGGATATATCAAGAACAAAGATCACTAAAAAACTAAAAGAACTCGTTCCAGTTGTGTGATACAAAGTAAAGAAGATTTGCGGTAAATCTTTTGTACAGAAATTTATAGTTCCTGTTATGCCAATTTTTTGTGTTTTCAATCATCAATTAATTTCTTTAGTCCTTTACAAAGGACTAAGACAAGTGAAATAGATCAATAGTTAAATCTTTTTATAGTTTTAGTCTTCTACCCTTAAGACATTTTCTACTACATAGTCTGGATATGTTTCGTTGGTTGTTCCTCCAAAATAATTTCGGAAAGCAAGTCCTTTTATATTGAATTGATTCATAGTTCGAGGTATTTCATTTAGCTTTTGATAATATAATGTAATCAAAGAGTATATTTATGTAATGATGGTCCTTTTGATTTATTGTTATTATATAAAAGGTATTTATTTATATATATATATATATATATATATATATATATATATATATATAAAAGAGGAAGGGTAGTCGTGACTGACTAGTTAAAGAAAAAAATCTGAAACCCAGAGTAGTGGAGGTGCAGTCAATTGAAAGGCCAATTTTAAAATAAGATTAACTCTTTATTGAAGGACAATCTAAAATAAAAGAAAATGAGCTCCATCAATCCAACCAAACATCGGGTTCAACCAAAATTGAGTTTCGGTCGGACACTTACATAGATGACTCCTCCACAAAGAGAACTAACCAGGAATAAAGTTGATCGTTAAGCTATTTCCTAATTTTATTGAAGAAGAAAAGATCCATTAATATCTATTTCTACAAAGAATCATTCCGGTTTGGTACATTCTTGTTTCGGCACCCAATAAAATTTTACCCTCCCTAACCCTTTTTTTTCTGGTTTGGACACCTCGGCAAAAATGTATAATTATCTTTTCTCGTTTGGTACCCTAAAGGTGGGAATAGAATTCTTTAGTTGATTTATAAAGTATGTATTAGTCTTGGGATTAATTAAGGAATTAAAAAATAAAGAGTTGCTTACCAGAACTAAAGATACTCTGTAATAATAACAGAACTATTGTAATGCAATGAGATTGTCACCGATTTAGGAGTCTTTACACATGGGTTTTATTCAAGTTCGCATTTGGCTTATGCGCATTGCAGCGCTTATGTAAACTGAGAGTAAATATGTCTGTCTAAATTATTAAATTATACATATATACACCTTTAGGGTACCAAACAAGAAAAAATAATTATGCATTTTGTCCAGACCAGAAAAAAAAAGGGTCAGCTCAGGTAAAGTTTGATTAGGTGACGAAACCAGAATGTATAAAACAAGAAAACACCTCTACAATATATCATATTGAAATCCGCACCTGTAAGAACCAAAACCTCTTTATTGACCGTGAAAGACGGCTCGACTCGGCGTCACCGCCAAGGGGTCAGGTGCTGACCTAGTTGACTTCCTCGACGGCCGCGATTGAGACATCGAGGAATGCCGGCCAGGCCTACACTTGACACGGAATTACGGATTACGCACTACGGGGAAGAGAACCACGGTCCATTGAGTCACCAGATTCATTCACGGATGTTGCAGAAAAAGATCATTTTATTGAAGTTTTTGGTTGGGCACATAGTAACTAATTCACCAAGTTGATAGCATTGTCATATTCATCTTGTTATTTAAAACCACCTCATAATGCTTTTAGCGGTCGGTTATGGACGTTTTGATGCTTACAGAGGCCATCTTCTTTATATTGGGTTTCACCGGAATTTATGATGTTCTCTCTGCATTAAAAATGTCAGCAATACCTGAATTTTAAGCTTCTCTGATTCAGTTAAAAGCAAATTGACCTTTCAAAAATATCAGTCATTTTATAGGGGAATTTGTGGGCAACCTCTAGAAATTACACAAAACGCATGAAAATAATATGGCAAGCTCTTATAAACTTATAATATAAGACCCTCTTTAATGAGATATATGCCCTTAAAGTCGCCGCTGACAATCGGTTTTTCTTGAATAACTTTTATAGTATAGAAGGAACAGTTTAAAAATGTAAATTCGGTGCTCTTTGATAAGAAAAAAATCACAAAAAGTTTAAAGCAAATAAATCGACATGCTTGTCTTCGCGGCCGCCTTTGCTATATTTCTTTTATGATATGCCGGTTGATGAAGCTGGTCATCGCACTATGGGATAGAAATTAATTTTTTTGGTCAAAATTCTGAAACTTATCAATCTAATTTAAAATGGGGTGCTTTTTACTGGAAAAATATTATAAATTATTACAAATGCTTTTAGGAAACCTAAAACTTATTATATGTTATAAATTTACACCCCCTTAATATTATTATTTTTTATTGTACAAAATAAACTAAAATGTTAGCCTCTTTGGTTAATTTGGTAGTATTCTAATCAGTAATCTGATGATTATTATCTCATATGATAGACAGGGTACGACAATAGGTATGATTATTTTAAATAGAATACCCTGAATATTATATCACCACCAAAAAAATCTTTTAACCTTCCTGAGGTGGCGCCAAGTCTGACAGACCCAACAAGTATTCAAAGTGTCGGCCCGACTCGCGTATAATCGTTTTTACATTGCCCACTCAGGTACCTTCCTACAGTGGCTTTCAGTATTAGCCTAACAAGCAAGAAGTGTGCAGCTAATATAGTTTGTGATTTATAAGATAAAAAAGTCTGTGAGACCCGGCGCCATTCCTGGAGTTATTGTTTTTAATAATTGTGAAATTTGGTTCTGTTTGTATGTAGGTAAGTATATATTATTTTATTTGATTGTTGTATAACTAAAAACTGTAGTAAATTATATTATTTGATTGTTGTAAAACTCGTGCATATATATTACAACTAAAACCTAATTAATTAGGCAATTTTTATTTTTAGAAATGAGTTGGGAAAAAGAACAAGAATGGTTGCAAAAATTCTGTACCAAGAAAACGTCAAGAACAAGGCGAGAAAATATAATCGTTCGACTTCCTGAAGTAAAAGAATACGCAAAAATGCCCGCACTGAGCTTGAATGTTGGACGCTTTTTTTACGGAAGAAATGTTGGAAGAAATTGTTGTGTACACAAACCTATATATACGCGGAATATCTGCAAATTACTCTCGAGATCGAGCTGCAAAGCCCACAGATTTACTGGAAATAAAAGCTCTTTTTGGTTTATTATATCTGGCTGGCACTCTGAAAAGTAGCAGATTGAATACAAAAGAAATTTGGGACAGGACAGGAACAGGAATTGAGAGATTTTGGGTAACAATGTCGGAAAACGCTTTCGATTTCTCTTGAACTGTTTGAGATTTGACGATCTCTCTACCAGAGAAGAAAGACGGAAGCTAGATAAATTAGCGCCAATACGAACAACATTTGACTTTTTTGTCCAAAATTGTAAAAAGGCTTATTGCATAGGGTCTAACAGTACTATTGATGAGAAACTTGAAGCTTTTCGTGGGCGTTGTGGCTTCAAACAGTATATTCCTAGTAAACCAAATAAATACGGCATTAAAATATTTGCACTTGTGGATGCTGCTACATCGTATTGTGCCAATTTGGAAGTTTATGTAGGAAGTCAACCTGAAGGTCCTTTTCAGAAAAGCAATGACCCTTCTAGCGTCGTTCTGCGCCTTGTGGAACCTATTTCTGGTACCAATAGAAATCTTACTTGTGACAACTGGTTTACCAGCATTCCCTTAGTCCAGAAACTGTTTCAAGAACATAGCTTGACTTTTGTTGGAACTTTAAAAAAAAACAAAGGGAACTTCCTTCAGAATTTGTAAACACAAGAAACCGAGGTGCCTGCACTTCGATGTTTGGGTTTCAAGAAAATATAACGATAGTCTCCTACGTGCCAAAAAATATAAAAATGTTATTTTGGTTTCGTCATTACATCATGATGATACAATCGATGAATTAACACGAGAGCAATATAAACCCGAAATTATAACGTTCTATAATGGCACCAAAGGTGGCGTTGACAACTTGGATAAGCTATGTGCTACCTTTGACGTTGCTAGGAATACTCGACGATGGCCAATGGTCGTTTTTTATTCTTTATTAAATATAGCGGGTGTTAATTCTCAGTTGATTTACGCCGCAAATAATAGAGAATACTCTATTCTAAGAAGGCTATACCTGAAAAAACTTGCCGTGGAACTGACGACGCCACATTTGGTTCGACGCTCTTTAGAAACAAATGTACCACGACCTGTTCGGGAAAGAAGACGGGATTATGCAGGAACATCTGCAATCGTAGAGACGCCACAAGAAGTAAAGGCAGGGACCCGAAAAAGATGCTTTTTTGTGTTAAAGATTCAAAAACCAGGTTCTATTGTGAAAAATGTAAAAATTTCTTTGTCTCACCCATCTCAAAGCTTGGTGTTCTGACTGCTTAAATCAATTAGATAATATGTAACATTTATTATTTGACATTTGCTCTTTTTATTTTAAAAATAAAAATGTATGCTACTTCTTAATTTAAACTTTGGCACTTCATTATACAACAGTTCTCTTTTTTTTCTTCATTAATTATTTTTAGAAATAGGCATTTTAATAATTTGGTGTTCTAAATTATTTTTTATATTTTGATATAATAAATGAGTTACCTAAACATATCTAGTATTATTTTTTTACAAAAAAAAAATCTAACAATTTTTTTCATACTGGGTCTCACAGACTTGGCGCCACCTCTAATGATATTGTAACATGCGCCACTTTCGAAAGGTTAAAATGCTTTAAAAAATACTACATTTGATGTGTCTATCTCAATTAGTTTCGGAAAGATGACCATCCCAATCTGAAAAATAATTTTAAATTATTCTTAGAAGCGTAATAGAGAGACAGCTTCCCAACTTTTTTATTTTTTAACGTATAAAATAAATAAAAAACACTGTTTTGTTGTGTAGATTCTGTAAAATCCATATCTTTCGTCAGAATGCTTTTATCTTTTAGGATATACAGTGTAGGACAAAACATATTAAATTTTAAAATGGAAAACCTTGTAAATTATAAAAAAAACTTGTATCTGTCCTTACACTCAGAAGTAGCAAAAAATAGAAAGGCAATTGTAAGTACAAAAACTGATAAAGAAAGAGGTAAAAAAATCTTTAACAAAAGTAGTGAGACTTCGCGAGGCTGCATCGGAAACACAACAATATCTCTTATTATTTAAACTCTTTTACTTTTCTTAAACAAGGCTAATATTAAACTAAGTAGATTAAATGTTGTATATTTATGTTTACTTAAAATACATTTTCAAGTTTCTTATTACCCCAATAGAAGTCGTCATATCCTTTTATAATTTTGCGTACATGTAGTTTGGAGTATCTACTTTGAAATACACAGCATGACCCATTAAAATTTTAAAGTTGCTTTTTGGCAAAAATAATGGATTTCTATCCCATAGTGTATCGGCGCGTCGCTGTAAAGGATAGCGGCGCCTTTGTATAAAATAGTCCGATGGCCGAGGCCCATGCAGTGGCGTAGCTAGGGCAGCAAGGGCCTCGGGGCAAAAAATAAAGCGGAGCCCCTTTATTCATATGCTAACCAAGACTTGAAAAGATTTGAAGAGCAAAAAAATGGTCCTCCCCTTTATATTTTCATTTTCCGTATTTCTGTACTTGCGCCGAGAGTGTTTTTTCAACTCCAAGGGCCCCCTAAGCGTAGGGGTCTTGGGTTTAAACTTTTACAAATACTACCCTTATTGCTTGTCACACTATTTTCATGTGTATTGTATAAATCCTACAGATTGCCTACATATTCTCCGATATCTTGTATATGTTCGTAGGATGTTGCAAAGATTTAAAAAATATAAAAAAAAACAAAAAAGATTTTTAAATTAAGACACCTAAAACTAGTCTGTTCCATCTCTAAAATAAACTTTACCGTGATGAAAGCCATCTATTTTCTCTAGTTCAGTGATTTTATTTCCGATGTTCCACACGATTAACTCTGCACAAAACCACGTTTATTTATGTTTTTTTTCAACATTTAAATACTCAGCGATCTGTGTCATCGACCACTTAAAATCAATTTAAAAACTCGTGGGGTTTTGCGATATTCCCATAGTAATTCCATGACAATCGGTTTCTTCTTTTTTAGTTCCGGTAATTTCCCTGATTTCTTAAAAGACTTTCTTTGATTTATTTGATAAAATATGCAATTTGGAAGAAAAAAATATCAAATTTAATTAGTCCTATTTTTTTCTTCTTTGAAACACAGAAGTCATTTTTGCGATTGCTTTTACAACATTTTAAAAGAATGTGAATGACGTGTGAATAGTGAAGATTTTAATAATCCTCCCCCCTTTATCTTTAGAATGGGAGAAGATATCGAGATCGGGTAAAATTTGGATAAAAAGGTACCTATCATTGAAGCTACTTTTTGGCACGAAGATCATTGTGGTCACGTGGCCTAGTGCCAATAAGGGGCAGTATGACCTTATTTTTAAGGCTTTAATTATCTCTTAAACACCACTTTGTTTTTGAATATCGACCCAGCCGCTCCAGGCTTACAAGCCTTTGAAATTGGACCTAAATATTGTAAAAAACGGTTCGGTTTTAATGGCATTGTCTGGAACGGTCAGGTCGATTTTCAAAGACAAAGTTATGTTGAGTAGGAAATCGAAGGGCCTTTAAAACGAGGTCTTACATACGATCCCTCTTTAAACTTGAAAAAAACTGCCCTGTTGACACTAAATCACGTGACTTAAATTAGATTAATGCCACGAAGTGGTTTAATGGTGAGTTTATAAAAAAATTTAGCATTTATCATTTAACATTTTACATTTTACATGTAAGATTTAGCATTTAGTACTGTTTATAAAAATTTTAAAAATAGTTATTTGATCATGCGCATTGTAACAATTTCTCTAGGATCCTTTTTGAGTTTATGGCACAGCCTTCTTAAACTCTTTAAGAAGGCTGTGGTTTAGGCCAAACAAGTTGAAGAAGTTTATTGTACATATCAAGAGACATCCTCTTGTACTTAAAAAATTGTTCATGGTCATTTTTTTTTAATTATTGCACAAAAAAATGATACTGGAAAAGTCTTTCGATGTTTATTTAAGTTAATCTTTAGCTTTATCTTTCAAAAAAGTAGCTGAAGGGGCAGATTTATCAAGTAGATTTGATGTTTACTAAATAGTGCTGATAAAAACAATAATAAAACCAAAATTATCAAATTATGACAGTACAGAAAACACTCTGACATGCGCAGTCGAATTTTCATTTAGCATTTAATTTAAGAAGATAAAAGTTGGTCAACTCTTAAATGATAAATGTTAAATCCTAAATGTTAAATGTGTTTTATAAACGAGTTAACTTATTTGACCGAACAAAGTCCTTTTTAAAAACAATTTATTTTTATTAAAATACAAACATTACGTTTTACAATGAAATACAATGGTAAAATTAAAAGTTACAATTAAATGCTATGACAACAACTGACTGACTTTTCTTCATAAGAGATGAATAATATATCTCGCTAAGATGACATCGGATCTGCATGGTCAGGATATTCTAGGGTTGAGCGGTGAGATAACTAACGTCTACATGAATTACCATAAGCCGAACTTTTGTTAAATTCTAAATGCTAAATGTTAAATGTTAAATTAAATGCTAATTTTTTTTTATAAACCCACCATGGTTTCCTTATTTTGATATCCTGACCTGTGCAAACATTAAGGGGAAGAGTACATTTAAAAACCACTTTGTAGGTTAAAACGGGTGCTAAAGGTTGATAGGGCTCCCTTGGCACTAAGCCACGTTACTACAAAAAATGTTATGTCAAAAAATAGATTTTGATATTTTGTCCCATTTAAAAGTTAAAAGGAGAAAGGACTTATAAAATCCGTAATCTATTATCAAAAACCGAATTAAAAAAACACACCTATACAAATATATTTCTTTACAGCCACGACAGCTTTAAGCAGCTCTGATTCACACCAAAAAGTTTTTCTCCCTTTTTAATGTATGTAGGTATACCAAATCTGACCCTGCTTAAAAAATGATTCTATGTCTCGGAAATTCCTATACCCAAAGTCGATTCATGAGATAAGGTCACGACATTCGCCATATTGGCTAGCGCGGCTGTGACGTCAAGTCGGGCCATTTTCGGCCATGTTTGATTTTAGACAGATCAGTGGCGTAGAATTAAGGAAAAAACAAAAAAGAACTGTATGTTGTAAACAAAATTTATTGAATTATTTTAATAGGCATAACCTAAAACAAAAACATAAATGTGGTTTAAATATTGAAAATTAAAAATGATCAAAGCGACGACAGGACGATGAGGTACCTGGCAGAGCAAAACATTTTCCATGGTTCCGTAAGTAAAAACCACTTTAAAAACTTTGAATACAAGGTGTCCGCTAATGAATGGTACACAGAAAAACCACAGATTCCTTATGCCAAAATATTAAGATTTAACCAAACATACCTAATATCCAAAAGTTTATAATAAGGAAGATACGGGGGTGTCATAGTAAAGAGAAAAAGTAAATTTATTTCGATAATTGTTCCCCCCATTTTAAATATCTTAATAAAATGGTATCTCGGGGTTTTTAAACATTAGCTTTTCAGATCGAATATTAATTTTTGTGTGTAGACTAGAGGGCGATGGGTACACTATTTAAAATTCTCTAAAACTACCCAATTTTTGTTACTACTCTGTATGTATGTAAACTAGTAAGCTTCTCTATGCTTTCTGCACAAAAAAGGTATACTTAGTAAGAATATGTCTTGACAACCATTTTTAAGGTATTCACGTTTTAGTTGTTCAGTGCACCCGTTTAACACCCCGTATCTTCCTTATCATTAACTTTTGGATATAGGTATGTTTGTTTAAATCCTAAATGGGTATTTTCGCATAAGAAATCTGTGGTTTTTCTGTGTACCATTAATTAGCGGACACTCATCAGTATCATATGTATATAAAAACACGAATGAGTGAAAACTATTCGACTAAACACTATCAAAATCTCTAAAATAAAACGAGTCCGAACCAATAATATGTAAAGTCTCTAAACTAACCAAAAACATTAACAACTGGAAATCCTTGCAAAATATGCAACCAAAATGAAAATGGCAAATTTCCACAGTTTTTACCAAACAAAGCTTTGACAAGGCACGACTCTGTCATCAGCTGATAATGCTACCAACTTTGAACAGAACTGCCAACCGAAATCGTAATTCTCACACCCTCACGTCCCTGACACAAGCTATCCCCGGTCTTGCTTATGTCTAAACCCCTTCTCATAAAGAAACTCTGCCTTGGCACTAAGACACGTGACTACAAAAAATGTTATGTCAAAAAATAGATCTTGATATCTTGTCCCATTTAAAAGTTAAAAGGAGAAAGGAGTTATAAAATCCGTAATCTATTATCAAAAACCGAATTAAAAAAACACACCTATACAAATATATTTCTTTACAGCCACGACAGCATTAAGCAGCTCTGATTCGCACCAAAAGTTTTTCTCCCTTTTTAATGTATGTATAGGTATCCCAAATCTGACCCTGCTTAAAATATGATCCTATGTCTCGGGAATTCCTATACCCACAACTTATAACTCCCCTTATTCCATCTATTCTGCTCCCATAATTTAGCCTCTATATTTTCCCAATAGAACAAAACGGAGTATTACAGAGTACCCCTCCCAAGTCTAAATTCCTAAGTCCTAAATTTAAAATAAATATCTTAATTGAGATGATAATTAATAAAGTTTTGTAAGAACATCGATAATTATAAACTTCTTCTTTTATTCAAAAAATATTGCACAATTATTCCACCGTTGCAAAACTCTTCAAAACAGGTAAAATTACATAATTCGCAATCAAATAAGGTCAAACTAACTACTGTTTTTAGCTTTGTTTGTATCTATTATAAACTAGGTATTGCCATATTGTTTCGGTTTTATTTTAAAGTTAAATAAATATGTCAACAAATCAATATACCTAGTTAAAAGTAGAATAAAAATAGATTTTTAGAACAAATATCGAACACAAAAGAAAATAGAACGGCGTTTATAGTTTTATCTAATTATGATGTCTTTGTTTCAGAATAAAAAATGATTAAACACATAACTCTCCTCCTCATGGGGGCTACCGTTATACTAGCACAAAGAAGATTAGCTCTACCAGACCCCAGAAGTTGTGCAAATCGTAAGTAAAAACCTTATTTATTTAATGTATATCATCAGGGCCGTATTAGCTGTTTGAGGCGCCTATTTTTCACCAAAAAATTTGTGAAGAGCAAAAAAAAAAAAATGGTCATTCCCTCCTTAGCACCTTATTCACACAGAAATTAGTCACCAAAAATCCCCACCCGACCTAAACTTTTTTAAAAACTCCCCTGTCTAGCGCCTATTATTGCCCTGTCTGGCGCCAATTTCTTCATGGCACCCTAGGCTGAAGCAGAGTTGGGTCGTATTCGAATATTCAGTATTCTGAATAGTAGTCAGAATACATTTTTCCCGTATTCGAATAGTATTCGAATACATTTGTGTGTTTGGCATTCGGTATTCGGCAAAATACTTTTTTGGTTAGTATTCGGGATTCTGTATTCGAATACTTCCGAAGTGTTCGACGAATATTTTTTTGAGTATTCGAAACCGGGGTTCCGAGTATTCGAAAAAGTGTAAGCAGTATCCGAATACCAAAATTGTCATGATTAGAATAAAAAAGGGAAGCAAAATAGGAAGAACAAGAGGTAAGGCCCTTTTTTTGCTCTTCAATTTTTTAATCATTAGTTGTATTCAAATTTTTTCGTTTTCACTTATCGAATACCGATTCTAGGTATTCATGAGTTTCGAGTATTCGAATACTTTTTTCTTCCAAGTATTCAAATATTCGGTATTCGAATACTTTTTTCCGGTATTCGTATTCATATTCGAATACCGATTTTCAGTATTCGGCCCAACTCTGGGCTGTAGCCTGGTCAGCCTAATGGATAGTACGGCACTGTATATCATCATAACTATTTGTTTTAATTAAGTACAGAGTTGATTCATTTATTATGAATATGCAGGTTGTGTAAAACGTCACTATACGAATCAAAAGTTATAATAAAGAATAGGTTTTTTTCGAAACATTGAAAATAAAAAAAATACAAATACTTATGTGTTTTTGTACATTAAAAAAAAATAGTATATTGTTATTTTTGATCAATGAAATGGCTATTTAGTGCTGCAAAATAAAAATGAAATTTTGAAAATAGAAATTTTTTACAATCAAAAAACTAATCCAAAAGAATGATTTTGACAAATTTCAAGTGCCAATATCTTAAAAACGATTTTTTTACTGAGGTCTTTATTTAATAAAGTCAGTAATATGTTAACTATTTTATTATTTTTATTTATTACTTTTACAGAACAAAAAATTTACCATTCAAATTTAAATTTAAAATTATCACCATGATATCTCTCTAATGCTGGACTTTTGACCCAACGTTTATAAAAACAAAATTACTCTTTATCTTAATCAAAGAGGAATCAGCTTTTTAAGTTTTTGTAATTTGTTGTTTTAAAACACCCTGTACTATTAAATTAATTCTATTAGTTTTACCTTCGCCATTGTGTCAAGAAAACCTTATCTTTCTAAATTTTATGTTCTATCATAAAGTAACATACATACGGATAAGAGAAACCATGGCATGCTAAAATTTTCGTACCGCTTTTGCGGCAGGCTTGGCGGCAGGCTTGTCATTTTTCCAGTTTACACTTTAAATGCGTCGGTCGAAGCCTCGCCTCGTGTAACATCAGCGGTGGGGAGACACATAAGCTTACTGAAATGACTAACTGGCGGTATTTCAACGAGAAACGAATAAAATTATATTGGGAGTTTTCGCATGACCTGTCCTTAAATCCGCTATTCCATGATAACTCTTATAATTTCCTTAATCTATGGTTCTATCAATGATATATTTAAAATAGATCGTTAATTCTATATTGGTTGGGCAAATTCATTTATTGAATCGTAAAGATAGGCCCAAATTTAATTCATTCTGAAAGCGATGCCGCCAAGTACACAAAAAATGATAAAGTAAAGAAATCCTTTTGTGAACAATGATTTATTGCAGCAAAAAATATTTAACCCGACGAGTTTCTAGTACCACGCCATGTGCCACCGGTTTTATAGTAGGCAGAGGCGAAATAAGAGAATGTTTTGTAAGTAGGTGATACGTGTTTTAGCAATGTATTTTTTATTATTTATCTAAAAATATGTAATCAGGCTCTGTCCGAGGGTATGTGCATTCGAAAAGGTTTGTTTACTTTATCATTTTTTGTGTACTTGGCGGCATCGCTTTCAGAATGAATTAAATATGGGCCCATCTATACTTTGTACGCAGTATTATATCATCTTGTTGTAGAAGAAGGGTTTTTATTTAAAATCATTGAAATTTCTTTTAAACTTACTAAAACACTAGTAATCAATAAATGGTCGGTGTTATTTTTTTAAGAAAAATATTAATGGCTGCTATGTCACAGCAAACTTTAATTTAAATAAACATTTAGACTAAAAATTTGTAAAAACAGATTTTACTAAAAAGCACAAAAGATAGGTATAGGCAACCTATACACCATTTGAAAGAGTATTTTATTTGTCATCATGTGATGGAAAAAATACAGGATGTTCCATTTAAAATAAGAGAGATATGGCTATTTGATTTTCTGAAAAATTGAAATTATTTTTTGATCACCCTGTACAATATTTGATCTTGATTTGATCTACGTATGATATGGCAGACTTTTTCTAATCTTGTTACACATTTTAAAGTTTAAAGTGTTAAAGTAAAATCAATTAATTTTACCTCTGCATTTTTCAAAAAATCAAATATCACAAAAACGAATAAAATTAGACACTAAGTAATATAAACAAACTTCAGTTATTTTTAAAGTAGAATCTAAAACCGTCATTAAATATAAGGTGTTTCACTTAAAAAAATATAACTTTGATACGTCACACTTTTTTGAGACACCCTGTATAGACTAAAATAATTTTATACTATGGTCCTATCCGACTTGTATATGTTCCAGTATTAACTTTTTTTAAAACCCCATGGTTATCCAGCTACAGACCATGTCGAATATGGTGGGCCACCCTGTATATATATATATATATATATATATATATATATATATATATATATATATATATATATATATATATATATATATATATATATATATATATATATATATATATATATATATATATATATATATATATATATATATTTGCAGTGTCGACACTAGGGAGACCAAGGATGTCCCGGGCTTCTCCTATACTATCGCTCCCCCTCCGAGATATAATGGGAATATACGATTACAAGTATAGTCATATAAATAAAAAAATACATATATTCATCTGGGCCACCTATAAATTCCTGGCACCCCTTTGGACACCCCTTAACTAAAAAGCTGGCGTCACCGCTGTGTATTTGTAAAAATAAAATTTTTAATTTATAAAAAGGAAATTCGTATGTTGTAAGGTGTGTAGCTTGAATAACAAATGAATAATAATACCATTATCATTTTAAGTGACACTTATTACAGTTTGAATACTATTTTGGTATTTTTATTGCCGGAATGTACCAAAAGAATAATTTTTATATGCTTTTTAAACACGTATTTAATTATTTACACTTTCACTATGTAGCTTTATAATATCTCCTCGGCAGTTAATGGGACTGGAAATGTTATTTGCAAATGTTATGAAGTACTCTTTTTGTGTACCTATAATAATGTTGTATTTTTATTACACTTTGAGCTAAACATAATATTACTCAAACCTATAATGTTTTTTTATAAATTTAAATCAAACTAAAAATTTATCTCTAGCAAAGAAAATGGTGTCCATCACTTTTTTATCATTAGCGGCTTTTCTGAGGAATTAGCTAGTCAAATTCCTCTTCTAGCAGCTCCCACAAAGAAACTCGTAATGCCACACTTATGTATCTCCATATGGTCCAACTTAAGATGTCCCAAACTTTCCACTTTGTTCGTCCTTTTATCCCCAGAATGTCCATACTGTGGAACCTACTACCCGCGCACATTTTTTCTTCTCCTCCTAATCTTTAAATATTTATCCAAACTGATGATGAGATGCCCACGGTACGTTAGTATTTAGGCTTTTAGCATATGAAAACTGTCCCAAAAGAAAAAAACTAATAGTAATAAATTTAATTAAATTAGCAATTTTATTACAAAAAAATTTAATTAAATTTAAAAGAATTAATATACCGAGTGTTTTATAAATAAATGTCAGTATTAAAGGAGGTGACTTTTGGGTTTATTTTAAGAAGAAAACTTTATCGGAAGGTATTACCTAAAAGTCTTAACTTTTGCGATACAGGGTGTTAAAATTTTCAAAAAACCAAAATATTTCAAAAACACTTTTTAGTAAAAACTGTTATACTGGATATAAACGTTATTTAAATAAGTATTCATTATGTTTGTTACATAATTGCTAATTAAAATTTATAAAACCTAATTTTTAAAGGGAAAAGATCCCGCAATGCTTCTTTTATGGTCTAAAAATATGCAATTAAGTAATTTTTTTCTCTGAAACTAAACAAGATCCCGAAAAAATTAGAAGACAAAAAAGCAATATTTTTATTTGCTTAATCTCTTTTACACATTCAGTGGCGTACCGTTTTTTGTTGGAAATATTTCTCCAGTTGCCTCTCGAGACGCCACTGGACTTACTAAATGTAATTAAGTTAGATAGCAATATTTCTCTTATTTTAAATGGAACACCCTGTATTTTTTTACACCACATGATGACAAATTAAATGCTCTTTCAGATGGTGTATAGGTTGCCTTTACCTATCTTTTATACTTTTTAAGTAAATTCCGTTGTAACTTATTTGTATTCCAAATGTCTATTTAAATGTAAGTAGGCTGTGATATAGCTATGCCTATTTACTAAGCCGTTATTGCAAAATGTAAATTTGTTGGAAAAAAGCCCAAAATTAAAAGATTTTGTATTATCTGCCACTATTTTTAAAATTCACAGAAAAAAATTAATTAGTTGCTTATAATGCTACTTCCAATAACACTTATTTCAGCTAAATGTGGTAATGATAAAACTTGTGTTTTTAAACAATTCTAATAACGCCTTTGGTCAGTTATGACGACATTCAGTGACCTATAACTCGTTTCTTCCATTATCCATAATCACTGTGTAAAATTTTTAAAGCAACTATTAAGGTTATCAGATGGTTTCTTCTGGAATATTTTTCAGGATTAACTCTAGACTAAAGTTAACCATTTTTTTCACATCCTACCAGTATTATATCATCTTGTTGTTGTAGAAGAAGGGTTTTTATTTAAAATCATTAAAATTTCTTTTAAACTTACTAAAACACTAGTAATCAATAAATGGTCGTTGTTATTTTCTTAAGAAAAATATTAATGGCTGCTATGTCACAGCCAACTTTAATTTAAATAAACATTTGGATTAAAAATTTGTAAAAACAGATTTTTTTGAAATTTTAACACTCTGTATCTCAAAAGTTAAGACGTTTAGAACATACCTTCATATGAAGTTTTCTTCTTAAAATAAACCCAAAAATCACCTCCTTTAATATTGACATTCAATTACAAAACACCTTGTATATTTTAACTTACACCTATTTCTTTTTAGGAGTACGCCACGCCACCTACAGAGACGCTAGGGAGTCACACATTCATATTTCTTCAGTTGGGAACACGCACCTACGAGAAATCTGGAAGTAGATTGGTTAGATTCCAGAAACATTTGTAGAAGACATTGTATGGACGCCGTGTCCCTAGAAACTCCTCAGGAAAATGAATTTATTAAACAAAGAATTGTTAGAGGAAATGTAAGGTAAGTAACTAGAATTGGCTTAGAGGTGGATTGTATATCGTCCATCACTGCAACCTGCTCAGGTTTATTGTGTATCCTCCATCCATATGGTAGAGCACCCTATCCAAGCCGGTCTTTTAAGGGAAGTTCCCTAAAAAAAAACACTTTTCTTACGATTTTTCTGAAACTTTGTACGCACGTACTTATGTGTCCTCTATACATAGATTTTTTTAATAGGCCATGCGGCACTAAATTTCGAGGTATAAAATTTTCATATTTAACATGTAAGTCCTATCCTGATGAACGTTTTAGGGAACGTTTAACGTTTAATTAAATATCAATCCAACGTTTCTTACAATTTTTACCAAAAACTGAGAATCAATAATCGAGGATACAACAAACGTTTTTCTTAAAAAAACACATATTATGAGCGGTACTCGTATACAAGGTATCTTAAAAAATGTAAATTTTGCTCAAGAGGAAAGTATTATTATTTTACACAATATCGAAAATTTTTATATAAAAAAATGTTTTAAATTAAAAATAGCTTTAAAGTATGCAAACTTGTTTATTTAAAAGAAAATGTTTGTTTTAATTTTGTTTCCATAACAAGTATTTCTGTGATTTTTTCCTGTTTCGACAGTTCCTAAGTTTCCTTTACACTTTACATGTCGAAATAAGTATCTACTACGTACAAACCTAAATTTTCACAGTTAGCACAGGAAAAATAATAAAAAAAGTGTTTCCTATAAAAATACACAAGTACATATTTAAAAAATTTTAATCCCTAAGGATTTTATACTAATTTTCGATATTGTCAAAATTACCGGTATATTACTCTTGAGCAAAGCTCATATTTTTTGAGATACCTCGTATACCACTGAAAAAAATCTGATGATTGCATTTAAGGTTTTAGACCATGCAAAACTTTTATATGAAACAACTTTTTATAAAAATACAATTTAGAAATTTTTATAAAGCTGTAGCTCAAAATACATATACAGTGCTTGTTTAAACTCAGGACCCCCTACTAACTTTTGAATTATTTGGTATTTTTTCATGAAAATTTAAGGACTTTAGCAAGACAACATAAACCAAATTTTAGGTAAAAATGACAGATATAAATGTCAAACTAACAGCTGGATGCCATTTTGAAAAAAAATTAAATGAAAAGGAGTGTTAACATGTGGCACATCATGTTAACACTCCTGATGAGTACATTAAAACCCCCGAATATGAAATCAATACCTTTACCTACTCCAAAATGGCGGTGCTTTGAAAATTACCTGAATACCTCATTTGGATGGCCATATTTCCAAAACTAATATAGTTAGATACACTTGATGTGGTATTTTTTAAAGCTCCTTTAAAGGCCTATTTATTGGTGATATATTGGTAATAATATACAGGGTAAGGGATAAGGTACCTATAGATTTTTTAAATGACGTAGCCTGTATATTATATTACCATTAAAAAGATATCTAAAAGACCTTTAAGAAAATACCACATTAGGTATATCTAACTTTAATAGTTTTGGAAATATGGGCATCAAAATCAGGTATTTAAGTAGTTTTTAAAGTACCGCCATTTTGTGGTGGGTAAAAATATTGACTTTATATTCTGAGGTTATAAGGTACACGTAAAGAGCTTTAAAATGATGTACCACTACAAGACACCCCTTTTCATTTAATTTTTTTCAAAATGGCGTCCAGCTCTCAGTTTGATATTTATATCTGTCATTTTTGCCTAAAATTTGGTTTATGTTGTCTAACTAAAGACCTTAAATTTTCCTGAAAAAATACCAAACAATTCGAAAGTGAGTAGGGGAGTCCTGAATTTAGACATGCACTGTATATTATTTTAATAATATATAATACATATATTTTATAATAATAATATTATATATCCCATTTTCATAAGGAACTTCACCAGCTGTCAATTTTTTTATATTTTAAATTTTGAGTCGTTGAATTCATTATTTAAAAGTAAATATAACTTTAAAAACTTTTCAAAACAAATATATTCTCTACAATAGAAAAAGAAAAAATTTATAACTAACTCTAAAATGTGTTGACGCCTCTAGGGACTTAAATGATCGCACTACTCCTTGGGAACGTCCTTATTTAGACTCCACAATCTTGAAACTGGCTCCTTGGTAAATGTTGCCGCTTTAGGTTTTTCCATATATGGTTTTTCCTCACCCAACCTTGCAAACCACAGACGACAAAGGGCTTCACAATAGCACCATAAGTGTTTGGCGATTTCTTCTTTTTTCTGGTCAACCTGCTTAGGTTTTCTTCCGCCAGACCCCTTATTACCAGGTGTTTATTTAGTCTGCAATGACCTGTACCCCACTATAATTCTTAATGCCTTCCGGTTGTAATTTAGAAGGTTTTTCTAAATTTCGGCCAGTATGCTATAATAAATTTTTTCACTAGACGCTGTCTTAATGTTCTTATCTACCAGTTTTAGGATTCCCTGATCAAGGTTGATAGAGACAAGGTGGCCCAACTTTACTATGACAGTAAACAGATGATATTGTGACGTCATGGGAGTCCTTTTTTAACTAATTTAAAATTTAAAAAAATATATTTTTATACAATGTTAAAATTCTTTTTATCCACTATTTACTCACAAATATAAACACGATTAACACGATTTTTACAAAACAATAAAGAAATAACGACATTTTTTTGAAAAGGATACCCTTGACGTCACATTTATCGGCTGTCAAATGAAAAGTTAGGCCACCTTGTCTCTGTCAACCTTGTTCCCTGATGATCCATGATCTAATAGATAACCTAACCAGAACTAACCAAAACTTGGGATGACGGAATACCACAGTAGGGCTCGGGACCTACCATCGTCCTGCCAGCCCCTCCTTTGCTAATTTATCAGCTTCCTCACTGCCTTGATGGTACCCCTTGTGTCTTGGTAACCAGGCAATAGTTAGCTTGTTGGACGCAATCACCTCTTCCAGGGCAACTACGCAGTCCTGTAACAAAAATAGTGGATAACTCCTGACATCCTGACATTCTGACAAAAGTCCTATGGCTTTTAATCTGTACTTCCATGGCTTTTGCTCTGAGTAATTGGTTATTACTTTCCCCATTTGAAGCTTCTAGTAAAGCAACACAAAGTGCCTATTTTATGCATCCCTTTACAGTCCATCTGAAAAATCCCAAATATTTAACTACCTCTTATTTATCTTAAGACACTTTTTTATTTACTAACGGATTTTAATTTTTTCTATCTTTTCAGGTACATTTGGACTTCTGGTCGTAAATGCAACTTCGCCGGTTGCGACCGCCCCGATTTGCAACCCCAAATATCAATGGATGGTTCTGGTCTGGATCTGGTGCCAAAATCGGACCCACCACCCAAAGGAATTCCGGAGATTGGAGTGCCACTGGTGGATACGGCCAACCACAGCCTGATAATAGGGAAGCTGCACAGGTAAATAAGATTTTGCACGATTCAATAACTGGCTTTTTGTAATTAGTGTTATTTTTACTACCTAGAGCTTATATCAGTCATATTATATGAAAAAATGATATTAGTTTCCGGTCAATAAATATAAATATAAATATAAAGGAAAGGTTCTCAATAAAATAGAGACATTTTGCACCTCTTAAAATAACAGACGTTTTTTGGCCTCCTTATGGTTATAGTTATTAAACATAACGATTACGCTAGCAGTTTTAGACAGAGATTTTGCAGCCTCTTTTAAAAATATATCTTGCGTCTGCGCTTTTGACACATAACCTTATTTTTGCCTGTGGTTTACCCATTTTAAAGTTAACGAAAAATCAGTATTTACTTTTATTCTTCATAAGATATAAATTAATATTTAAATATATGCAAAAACTTCTGTTGATTTTGTTTTTAAAGTAGATGCAAACAATACAGTATAAGCAAAACACAAAAAGTAAGGTTAAGTTTGGTAGTAGAATAAAAGCAAGTGTGCCAGATTGTAACATCTAAATTAATTACTGATTTAGAATATCCGTAAAAGTGCCAGTCCGTTTGAATTTCTTAACACTATTTAATTTTTATTACTGCTATAGATTTTTCGCTAATTAGAGCCTTTGTATAAATGATATTTTAATTAAAACGGCAATAAAATTTCAACCTTCTTAAATAATTGATATTAAAATTTCTACAATCCGGCAACCACGCAACCACCAAGCTCTTCGGTATTCATCCGTAATTAAAGGAGTCCGGTTTGGATAATAACGATAACGGATCATGTTTGCGTTACTGCGCAGTCTCAGAATAACGTTAACCACAACGGAATTGCAAAATAAGGGTGCAAAATGTGTTTAATAATAATAATAAGACCGAAAAGAAGGTGTAAATTATGTAAAATTTATTTTGGCAACGTTTCGCTTCTCTTTAAGGCATTATCAAGTCATAAATTATACTACTTGTAACTACAATTTATGGCTTGATAATGCCTCAAAAGAGAGGCGAAACGTTGCCAAAATAAATTTTAAATAATTTTCACTTTCTTCTTCTCTTTGATCTTATTATTTGGAACCTTTCCTTCAAATCCATATTATATGGCTGATCTAAGATCCCGAGATTTATTGTGTGCAAAACATACTGCGCAGTGCAGACATTTGCGCAGCACCGCCTATTCCTTTGTTATGAGTGGAGAGGATATAGTCTAACGCTTGTGGAACACAAAAAAAAAGTAGAGATTAGAGAAAGAATGCTGGCATGAAAACATGATGAGACCTATGAACCTTTTAATTTGGCTGAACGTGTATAGGTGGACGATCTGTATTTAGGACTGCCGGACAGTTGACGTCATAGTTTGTTTGTTGTGATTTTTACCTTATACGACTAATTGTAAGATAAAAGAATCTTAACATTGACCAATAAATATAAGCACTGATCATGCTTACCTTGAATAATTAATTATTTATGCTCTTCGAAGAATTTTCATTCAGAGAGTTTTTGTGGCAATGTAGATACAGTGCAAAATATAAACAGTAGTTTTATCGTTATTCCTAATAAACTAGTATCGAGACTAATACCCTAGTAGCAGTAGAGTTGGACAAGATTTTTAGTAAAGATACTTGAAGAAGCACTTTGTAAAGAATTGGACAAACGGACAAACCTTCACCAAGACACTTGATCGAAAGTCGTTATTCAGTCTGGTTAGTTCTAGCCAGACTTTGGCAAGATTTATGACCAGAATTTAACTACATTTCTTGCCGTGACAAATCCAATAAGCTGTCGCTAACATAGAAAAAAACACAAAAACTTTATTTTTTCTACTAAAATCTGGTTTCTCGACTAGAGTATGGTGAATCTGAATGAAACTACTGTAGAAAGAATACAGAAGATAGAATATAATAGATTTTTTTTAAATATGTTTTTTTAAACCTAAGACGACGGAAAAATTGAGCCAAAAAATTATTTAATTTTTTTCAAGCATTGCCTTTCTCGAATCTATTATTTTTAAAACTTTTTTAGGTTCACCAACAAATTATGACATTAATGAAAATTAAAAAATTTTGCGTACAGCCGCTATTTTGAATAATTTAAATAAAGAAAATATACAGGGTGATTCAAAATCTATCACGAAACTTAAAGGGGTGATTCTACTTGACAAAATAAGGGTAGAAATTCATATAAATTTTCTTCAAAATGTCATTCGTTTTCGAGTTACAAGCCGTCAAAGTTCAATTTTTATTTTGGTTTTTCGCCATATTGCATTTATTTTTTAACCAATCCAGTTGATATTTGGCACACAAATCGAGCTTTGCAGATTCTAAAATTTTGGGACAAAAGTACTTTTTTAAATACCGCCAGAGGGCAATTTACCTAAAACCTAAAATTTATTTACATCAACTTTTTATTTTGACAGATATCGCAAAGCTGGGGGCGCCATTTTATAGACAATCAAAATCTTAAAAATAAGGTATTCTTTATTAAAGTCGATAAACCTCACCATTTAGGCACCAATAGACATCAAAGTTTCATCAGTTTCAATCAAATTACCTATATACATACAGGGTGTCCAGTAACTCAACCGACAAACTTTACGGGGCGATTCTACAACAGAAAATAAGAAGAAAACTTAAACATATGTCCTAAACGTGTTAGTTTTTGAACTACGGTGTGTTAAATATTAAAAAAAAACTTTTGTTTTTTTAATAATGATTTAATATTCCGCTCGAACGCCACTGGAAGAAGTAAAAAACCTGTACATCCAAAAATTCCTTTTTATACAATACAGTGACTATACACGTTCAGCCATCTAAACAGGTTTAGGCAATTAAAGTAATAACAAAGTTAAAACGAAAAGTCACCATATTTACATGCCGGCATTCCTTGTATAATCTCCACCTGTTCTACAAGCGAGAGACCGCCTTCTTTCCACGCATTGCCTATAAAGTTTTTTGATTTGGCTGGAATGATACCAAAATTCATTAAAATATTTAGAGGGGCTTTCACATATATAAAAAAATATTTTGTTTTTGGTTTTCAGTAGGTTTCTCAAAGCTAAAGCAAAAAATTATTTACACCGTATTCTAACACGCCCTGTATTTCTAACTATAACTTAGCGTGATGCTGTGCAAATACTCAAAATTAAAACAATAAATAATTGTTTAACAATAAATTGCGTCACCAAGCACGGCAAATATATATTTGATTTGATTTTGCTAGTCTATAATATAAAATACCTTGTCCTTTAAAACGCGGGAAAAATATAATTGCTTTTCTAATTACTATTTATTAATACAAAACAATACTTGTTAAAATATTTTTAATAAATATAAGTGTATTATCTTAAGTAAATTTAAAATTTTACTCTTGTAAAAGTACTTGTACGTAGAAATAAAACAGAAGCTCGAAAATTGATAATAGATTATGAGAGATAAAAATGATTGGGTCATAAAACCTATTAAACTTTAGTTAAACATTCTGTATACAGGATTCAGTAAACTTACTGCTGTAAATGTAACGGATTATAAAACTTATTTTTCAGATTTTGATAACCATATTTCGAAAACTATTATAATCAAGCATATCAAATTTCGTATTTTTAAATTTAATTATTTAAATTTAAAAAAATAATAAATAAAATTTTAAAACTTTACCAGCCCAGCAAACACTATTTGCCGGCAATGTACATTTTTCATATTGGCATGGATGGTAAAGCATTGGCAATTGGTGGCAAAATTATGCCAACATCTTATACGCATTAAAAAGTCAACCCTAAATAAACACTTAATTGCCAATAAATTTTACATGCAGGCGAATTGCCGGCAAGCATACAAAAATGGCGGCATACCAATCCTGATTAAATAAAGCAGTTTAAAGACGTGTTAATAAAAATATTATATATATTTAATAGTTTTTTGACATACCGATAGATGGCGTAATGGACAATAAACTACTACGTTTCTGCAATATCTTCGCTTTTTATCGTCTAAACCGTATCCATTAGAGAAAAATAATTCGAGAGCGGTCTGCGGTAGGTGACCTGACTTAGATTTGAAAGAAATATCTTCGGCTAGTGTAAAAATCTGCATCTCCAAGTTGGACAGTGTTCCGAGAGATGGTACTTTGCATTGCAAGGAAATTGCATGCAGTAAGGAGTTTTTTCCTATTTTAATTTTCAAATAAAATATCCCATCATTTTAGCTTTTAAAAAAGTATATGCGACAATTTTCGTCAATAAGACGTCAGCTTGCTGCTTGGGAGTATCTGCATTTGCCCACTTTCGTGTCTTTTTGTTATCTTTTTGCCAATAACTTATTAATGATGGATGCCATCATCTTAAACGCATTTTTTGCCAATAACTTATTAATTACGGATGCCATCACTTTATCTGCAACACGTGGCTTAATAACGGCCAATTGCCCACTTTCGCGTCTTTTTGATACCATTTTGCCAAGGCCTTGCCATTAAAGAGTGTTGGCAATGCCAGTAAATTAAATGTACAACGCCGGAAATTTTTTTATATGGGATTGCTGTAAATGTAACCGATAATAAAACTTATTTTTCAGATTTTGATAACCATATTTCGACAACTATTACAATTAAGCATATCAAATTTGATATTTTTAATTTAATTATTTAAATTAAAAATAAATAAATAAATAAAATTTCAAAACTTCACCAGCAATCTGATATTTTTAACCACTGTGGGAATAAAAACATGCAAGTATTTGAATACTTTTTTTTTGTTACCGGTTTTTACTGGGATTTTGGCTTCGATCAGTGGTTGACTTAAAATCGGTAGTAAAAAAGCCAGGCGATCATCAGTTCTGTCTCACTTTCAATTATTCCCCTTTTTGTTGCTCGCACACTATTTAAACGACTTGTTTAGAAAGAAATAGTTGACTCCGTATTTTTTTATATGACGCTTGTGGCTTCTTTGTAACTGGTTTTTAGTCTACTTCATATATGCAATAGTGCTCATACGAGTAGTTCTAATTAATTTTTTAATATTTAGGTGATGTAATTAGAAAAATAACATTGGTTTTCGAGATATCGATACCTTACTCGCCATCTTTGAATTGTTACACTATTGAGTAACAAGTCAAAGATGGCTTCAGGTGCTTACGAGATTTCTATCAAGCCTGTTATTTTCTTCAGAAGTGTTTCATAATTTTGAAATTTTGATCGGATGTATGGTTGGATAGGATGCATATTTCTCATGTTTCAGATTTTATGTGGCGCATCCGGTTTAACCGGAAGTGTTCTTAACATAGCTAATTTAAATGGAACACCCCCAAAACATAGGGAGAAATATTTTAAAGGAGTTAAATGTCAAAAAAAAACTATTAAATATATATAATTTTTTTTATTAACACGTCTTTAAAACTTTTAATAAGGCAACTCCCTGATTTCATATAATTTTTTTCGGTAACTACAAATTTAAAAGGTTTTAAACGAAATGTTTACAGCTTCTAACAGTCTACTTGACTAACCCGTCTTCTTGACTAGCCATCACCAATTAATTACACAACACAAACTAATTAGGTAATGAATACACTTAATTATGTCTACTAAAAACTCTTTTCTTTAAAAAAAAAACTAAAAAGCTAGAAAACCACATAGAAAACCATTGCACAAAGCGGCCAAACAAAAGCAAGGTTGCCTCATCTGTCAAATTGTCACATCATGTATTTCGGCTAAGCGGAAAATTTGAATTTATCACCTTCTGTCGAAATCGTCGAAATTAACCTAGCTAATTTTACCATCATTTTATTTTTATTTTCTCAAAAATACATAATAAACATTTTGTTTGACTTAATTTTTATTTGCATGATTTGTATCAATAAAATGTTAGGAAAAAGCCATTTCCTTTAAATTATGTAAAAAACATAAAATAATGTTGTTTAGCCGCCATTATAAATAAAACAGATCAAAAAAATTGCTCGAATGTTAGTTAAATACCAATGTTAATAATATGGTTTGAAAAGTATAAATATGCGTTGAAGGTTTGCCTTCAAAAATCCAATATTTATTTGCCTGCAACAAAAAGGCATGCTTTATTTAATCAGGATTGGTATGCCGCCATTTTTGTATGCTTGCCGGCAATTCGCCTGCATGTAAAATTTATGGGCAATTGAGTGTTTATTTAGGGTTAACTTTTTAATGCGTCTTAGATGTTGGCATAATATTGCCACCAATTGCCCATGCTTTACCATCAATGCCAATATGAAAAATGTATATTGCCGGCAAATAGTGTTTGCTGGGTATATATTTTTCTAAAAATCAATTCCATCAGGAATGAAAAAATTCCACGTCAATAGATCCAAACAACTAAAGAAACGTATAATTCTAAATCTTCGTAAATAAACATAATTTAACATTAAAAAAAATATATAACTGGTTATAACAAAGGTGACTGACCTAAGTATATCTTGAGTGACTATTTAAAATAATATAAAAATTCTTTTCTATATTGCCTGAATAAAAACAATGGCCCAAGTCCAAAAGACAAGAAATTTAGTTCATCGATGATTATTAGCTAGTTATCTTTTATTATACCCACATTTTCATTTCTAAGCTAATTGCATCATTCAACAAACGACGACTAATCTTTTTTCTTCAAAGCAATAAAATGATAAATGTTAATGTTTTCTTTTTATTAATTAATATCTATTAATTGAACCAATAATGGTGTGATCCGTCCTTAATAATATTAAAAGACAAAACATTGATTTGTTTATCTTTAAAGTTTTACAATTAGGATTTGATATTTTCTGAAAGAATTAATATACTTTTAAGGTTTTATGTTACATATAAATGTCCCATATAACATTTTTTGCAGGCAAGGCATTGGCAAAAAGGTATCAAAAATACATCAAAGGGGCAATTCGCCGTTATTAGGCCACGTGTTGCAGAAAATGTGATGGCATCCATCATTAATAAGTTATGATGAAAAAATGCGTTTGGGATGATGGCATCCATCATTAATAAGTTATGCTGAAAAAATGCATTTAGGATAATGGCATCCATCATTTAAAGGTATTGGCAAAATATGCCTTTTAGATGATGGCATTACATTATTTTTTTCCTAATGACAATAAAATGCATTTTTACCCTTCAGGGAACTATAATGTGCATAAATAATGCACATGCATAATGTGTGCTTATGTACAGGGTGTCCCATAGAAAATTAAATACTATAATTTTGGAAAAACCATAAGAGATACAATAAAAATACAAAAAAAAAATACATTTCACTGAACAACTTATGCATTTAACTTTTTGTTGTATCTCTTATGGTTTTTCCAAAGTTATAGTATTTAATTTTATATGGGACACCCTATACATAAACACACATTATGCATGTGCATTATTTATGCACATTTTAGTTCCCTGGACGGTAAAAATGTATTTTATTGTCATTAGGAAAAAAATTATGTAATGCCATCATCTAAAAGGCATATTTTTGCCAAAACCTTTCAAATGATGGATGCCACCATCCTAAATGCATTTTTTTCAGCATAACTTTTAGGTTTAAGAATTATGTTTTACTGTCTTTCAACAAATAGCTGTACAGAATAAGCGATATTTCACGTTGATCATGGTTTACAAGTTTGCATATGTAACTTGGACAGAGTATAGTATTTATAAGAATTTAAAATATTTGTTAGAATTTAAAAGTATTTCAAATGGACAATGGACTATTTTTAAATCCTTTTCTGAAATCAGAAATTGCAATTTTTAACAAGCCTTTTCAACTATAAAGATAAAAGACATCGTTAATTTAACTTATCTAATGATAAAATATTTAAAATATATTTTTATTTTCAGGGTAACGACGAATCATGCTTGGCCATCCTCAACAACTTCTACAACGACGGAGTCAAATGGCACGATGTCGCTTGTCACCATCTCAAACCTTTCGTGTGTGAAGACAGTGAAGAACTTTTGAACTTTGTTGCTTCTAGAAACCCTGGAATCCGTCTTTAATTTCAAATTAAGTTCAAAAAATCATAAAAGAATATTACCATGGACTATGTAAAATGTGTTTTGTCTGTTTTCTAGATATACCGATATGAAAATCAAACCGTCGATCATAGGCAAATCATGCATTGAATCCCTTTCACTAATTTGCTATGTACTTTCCTAAAAATCACCGCTGCAACGCATGTTCGAGCAGAACGAAATCAGGGGCTCCTGGCGTACACCGCTTCCGTCTTTTGTCGGACGGCGACGCGATCCCACCTCGAATATTTTTTATGCTTTTAATTCCCTATGGTCGGCCATTTGGTTTCCACACCTGTTTAAAAATTAATTTTTACGTATATTTTTTGTTTATAAAAAATAATAACTGTAAAAACCGCTATTACATAGGTTATGGTAGATTTTTCTTTTTTTGTGTACCTTATTACCACCTTTAAGAATGTAGGGAAAAAATAGATTGATAGTATTCTAAATTATTCTTTGTCTCTTCAGCCTTTTCTAAGTGCTATCTCTTTTCTGCCTGTGAATATTGCTTCTTAGATTATAAATATAGACTGTAGTAATTTTATATCTTTATATTTATGTTTTTGTATTAATAAATTCTATTTATATTTCCAATATTTTGTTCTTATTTATTATAAAAAAAAAAAACGTTTTTTGGTAATATCTAGATTTTTTTGCGATCAGTTCATGGATTTTTATTGTGTATTCTTATGTACTTCGACCCACTGTATATATTATATTTATATATTAAATTTAAAAAAAACTAAGCATCATCAATTAGAGTTACACGTAATTTTAAATAAAGCCACAAAACACAAGTTCTTAAATATTTACACCTGAACTGCAGACACAACAAATCCGACTTTACACGTTTTGCCAAAGAATACCAATCCATAGAACCCCACAAGTGAGATTTCAGCGTACCCTAAAAACTTTTAGTACCTACCGCGACCAACAGATGGCGAAAGTAGTACGATGTCGCTTTGCTAATACGATTACCATCAGAAATTGATAGAAGTCGCTCACGAGCAGTCGGCCCGATTAGTTAGAGTGAGGATATACGCAAAATTTAATAAAAATAAAATCCCCGATAAATGGTAGTATTCATAAAATTATTAAATTTATGATTTCAGAATAGGATATATCGATGGGTTTTTGACAAAACATCGTAAGCGACATTCGTCAGTTTTACGCGAAACGTTTTTTTTCATTGGCTTTATTTCAGATGAAGATATGTTCTATATTGGTTCGGCGGTTCATTTAATTAATGGTAGTTATTTGGGTACACGCCAAAAAGAAATTAATAGTATCAAAAAACCAAAAAAATAAAGCAAATAAATAGAGAACTAAAAATCGACGTTTTGGTGGCAAGTCGGCCACCGTTGTCAAGATATATTAAATAAAAATAAAAAAATTAAAATTTTTTGCTATTTTTTTAGGAGAATCTGAAAATTTTGACATTAAATGTTAAATATGTTTGTTTTGTAATTCAAATTAAGAAGAAATCTAAAATAAAAACATTCAGAAGTAAAAATCGTTTCCCTTAAAATTGGCGAATGTCGCTTACGATGTTTTGTAAAAACGCAACGATATATACTATTCTGAAATAATAAATTTAATAATCTTATGGATACTGGGTCCATTTATCGGGGATTATATTTTTATTAAATTTTGCATATATCCTCACTCTAACTGATCGGGCCGACTGCTCGTCAGCGACTTCTATCAATTTCTCATGGTAATCGTATCAGCAAAGCGACATCGTACTACTTTCGCCATCTGTTGGTCGCGGTAGGTACTAAAAATTTTTAGGGTACGCTGAAATCTCACTTGTGGAGTTCTATGGATTGGCATTCTTTGGTTTTGCTTCATTGGAGAATTTTTAACGGAAGCCATGATGACAACCACCAATACAGTTAGCACAAATTGTAGACTAACTCTTTTTGTATATTTTAGTGCATTTATTCAACAAATCATAAAAATAATTTAAAAATACGATATTAACTGCAAAAACGGCAAGCAAAATTAGACTATGAGATATCATTTTGAACTAAGATAGTTCAAAATTACCACCAACAAACAAAATTTTTATTGGCAATTTCAAAGATCAATGAGACCTCTGGTGGTCAACGGCGCAACCTAAGAAAACAGGTAAACGGACATGTTTAACCATTGAAATGGATATAAAAAATATTGTTTATTTACTTCCTTATGTTTAACACGCGTTTTTCAGCCTTGTGCGTGAATAGCTGTGTTTTGCTATAATTTTTATCAAAAAGTCTTTCTTTTCACTTATATTAAAACGTTTATTATGGCATCAGAAGAGTCATTAACATGTAAAACAAAAAGACGTGTGTATAATCATAATAATATGGTTGAAATTCAAGATTTCTTCTCCTTTCACTGTGCACCTACTATCGGGAGTGCAATTAAGCTATAAAAATACTGAGCTTAGCGTCAAAAACAGTTCTTCACTCATTCCGAAAAAAAATTTACATGGCGCTTTCTTCATTAATTACCACTAACAAAAAAGTCTGTTAAACCATCAAGGGCACTACTTAAACTCACAAATCGAGTTTTAACACACTTGATACGTATAAATCCATACAAATTTATGGCTGTATTGAAACTTGAACAGTATTTTAAACCGTTCCAATACCCGAAATCCGCAACGAAATCAAAGCATCTACCTGCCTATTACCTGCTTTTTTGACGTTGTTTACGTTTAGCAGCGCCCCATCGCCTTTAAGGCGTCAGTGTCAGTGACATTTATTTTACAGGTGCCTGTTTGGTTTTACCTGAACCGAAAATTTGGTTACTAATATTTTTTCTTTATTATTTTTCTTATACAGTTACACATTCAAAAGAAAATTAAAAATATATTTGAAATAAATTAAAAAGACAGTAAAAACATTTTAAATATTCTTTATTTACTATTAAAATTAATTTAAAAAATCACATTAATTTACCCACTCCACAAAACAGGAGCAAATATTTTTAAATATCACTCAAACAGGGCACATTACAGAGAGAATAAATAATATTAGATAATAAATTATTAGAGCCTAAATTAATAATATCAAAAGGTACTGTTTGTTCATAGTTTACACGGGGTAATAGGCTACCCCTTTAATTATAGAACCATAAAAATCGTAGAAATACATCTTGGAAAACCCTCGTTTTTTATCAACTAATTCATCGCTCATATAGCTACATACAATACTAGACTTGGTATCAGAGAAAAGATTTTTATATGAGATTCTTATGTCATAAATTTTATCCCGTATTAAAGTAACCGGATATCTTAAGGGTATGAAAACCTGGGAATCATAGGGAAAAACAGTGTTCATGATGGTAGGTTTTACAATGTCCTTATTGGAGTCCTGTTCACAAAAACGAATTACAACACAGCCTTTGTATTCATCTGAAGCTCCAGCTGAACAATTCATTTCGGTGCACAAAAACATTCCCGAAACTACCATTTCTGTATTGACAGACGCGCTGGATACGAATTCCTCAGAGTCCTGAAGATCTACCCTTCGAGCGATTTTGTAGACTTTTCTTGACTTGCAAATAAACGGCACGAGCTTCGCGAATCGTTCAAGTTTTGATTCTTCTTCCCAAACAACTTCACAGCTTAAATATGTTAGAGTTTTGTGTATAACATCATCCACACATAGACACATCACCATCGTGTCGTTGCAGTACTCACATGTCATGTCCAACAGCCA
Organism: Listronotus bonariensis; assembly: GCA_014170235.1. Classification (NCBI taxonomy): domain Eukaryota; kingdom Metazoa; phylum Arthropoda; class Insecta; order Coleoptera; family Curculionidae; genus Listronotus; species Listronotus bonariensis. Next base: position 84,657 of record JACEGR010001476.1, read on the forward strand.
TTTTTTATTTATATATCTTAAAATATCTTCTTGCTTCAGCACTTGCACTATGTTTTCGGGGTTGGCAACTAAATTTCTAATATCACAGTCATTTATTGCCCACTCAATAATTTTACATACTAGATCTATCTTGGTGATAACCAAATCTTCTTTTAAAATCGACCTTAAAGTCGAGGGTTTCATGTGATAATCACAGGCAAAAACTCCGTTTATTCCATCTATGATATCACGGAGACATTGATCTTTAATTTGTTCGAGATTGTATAGCTCGGAGTATTCATAACTTAGGACTAGAGTGCTCATAGTTAGGTTTTCTGAAATATAACTTAGACATACTTCAGCCAGATCGTCAAGGATGTATTTTTGCGCAATATAAAACAAAGACCAAGCATTCATTATAGAAACGAAATTTATATTTTCTGTATAAATAAACTCCAACATTTGACTAAATTCATCTACTTTTATATCTCCGAGAGTTATTACGTTTGAAGCTAGATCTCCAAAGAACATTTTTTCGAATACAGGACTGCTACACGCTAAGATGAGCTTGTGAGCTTTGATTTCTTCTCCATCAATTTTAAAGGTACAATCTACAAATTTTTGGTCTCTGAAAAATGTTAGAAGTCTGTCGCGCTTGTAGTTGTGACTGACGCGTCCAGTGTTCATCTGAAAAAAAAAAGAACAACATTTTAAAGACAAATTATTTTACTCCTCTTAAAAACAATTTAAAAAAAACTGCCTTACAGGATCTCAAAATTTTAAGAAATGATAGAAACATAGTTTTTAATGGCTACTATTTTAAAATCATTAATTTAATCTACACATACTTTATACTTTAATTATTGGTAGGTAATAAACGTTTATTGTTATTGGTTGTACATTTAAATACTATTTTTTACTGCGTAGTATTATTTGAATATAAATTACTAAACATTAATAATTAGGTATCTATAGATATACAAAAGATATTATTTAAACAATAAAAATATTAATCGTTACTACAAACAGTAAACAAAATAAATCGTATACAACATACAAGGTTTGTTCCAGCAGAATGTTGGAAACATGTTAGCAACAATCGTAAAACGCAGAAATTGTTACAAACATTAGTCAGAAATGTTGATAATAGTTTTCTGCTGGAACGAAAAATAAACAAGGCGTGCAAACTGCTTATACGTAAATAAAAGAAAGGTTATGTTAAAAATTTGTCAGTAATGTTTGAAGAAAGTTTGCAAACTTTTCAAACAGGTTCCAACATGTTTCCAACATCTTAAAACTATTGCTGGAACAACAAACAATTGTATAATGTTACAAACATGGCACTGCTGGAACGACAAATTTGACGTGCGCAGAATCCGAACGGTTGCAAACATTTCTGACAGCCTGCTGGAACAAACCTACTGAGTGCTATAATAAGTGTCATGAAATATGACATATGTCAAAATCGATTTGTAGGATATCGGGCATGAAGAGGCGATTGTAAAACAGACAACAAAGGATTTTGGGATTCTGATTCAGCCGCAAGTGGAGGGATTATACTGAACAATTCCTGAGAGCAGAAGCCGTGGAAGTATCTATAAAAAAGCGATCCGACGATGGGCAGAAAAAGGAAAGCTTTTTGTAAGCAAGAGATTATTAATAAGGCGAACAGCTCTTCTCTGAATAGGAATCAAGAAAGCTGAGGATTGTCGGGGACGCCGTTCCCCAAATATGATAACAGCACTCCAGAGAGAGTTGGATTTGGGATACATACAAAGTGTAGAAATTAGAAGGGGTAAAATACTGTTTGGTTCAAAAGAGATATTCTAGGCTTTTGAAGGTGCTGTGGCTATAGATATGATGTGTGTGTTTGGTCTGCAGAACTTGGCCGCTCATAAGTCTCAAATCGATAAGTAAAGGATAAGTATTTGATTTGGAAGCATTAAACTGAACGAGATTTTGGGGGCCTTAATCCAATATTAAATAAAGGTCCGGAGAGATATCTCCATTTTCCTGCGTTTGCTTTCCAAGTCAGGCTTAGAAATTGGCTCTAGAATATGAAAGCTGGAGTGAAGAGTACTATCGTCAGCAAAACTATGAATGGAATTGGTTGTGAAAGGAAAAAAGTCGTTGATGTGCAGAAGAAACAAAGTTGGTGCGAGTACTGATGAATGTATATTAATAGATGTCGCTTACTAATATACAGTTAAAGCTCAGACGCTAAATTGTTTAATTGCACTTCTAGAAAAAACTTTAATATATCGGGATTTTTGCGATTAAACTCGGTAATGTCGATAAGTGGCAGCACTATATTCGCGGTCATCCGGGATTTTCGATTTGGAAAACCGGGTTTCGAATATTACCGTTAACCGGTTTTATTCGAAACCGGTTAACCAGTTTTGCTTATCTTTCGGTTTTTGCCAGCCTTAGTCAAGAACAAAGTTTATCTACTGTTTCAGGTGTGTAAGACGAAGGAAAGAAACAGACACACAAATTCTCGGACAAATCCATACTTCCTGTCATGCAAAATTTTGTGATTTGTTTTTTTTTGCTTCAAACAAATAAAAGGAATGTTTTTGGGCAAACAAAGCAAACACATGTAATATCGGAACTTGGCAATTCAAAGATTTTCAAGCCAAGGTTAAATTCGTTGGCAGAAATTATTTACTAACTTAATTATCAGCTTATTTTATGGGTCTGCTTTGCATACATAGTAGGTAACATGTGAGAAAAATTAAGGAAAAACTAAATTGACGATTTATTAGACACATAGGTACCTTTAAGAACGATGGGACATTTAGGGAGGAAGGCGGGGTAAGGGTTTCAGCGTCAAAAAGAACACATTTTTGTGATTTTTTTTCAGATATGGATGGAACAAATTTATTAAAACCCTTTGTACATTATTAGGTATACTTTTAATAATTTTCTTGTAATTTTTTAATCAGGAAATATTACAAAACAAGCCGGTTACAGAATTTGTCCCAGAACGTCTTAAAAAAACAATTTGCAGTGTTCACTGTATCTCGGTCGGAAATTATGTCGAAATAAAAACCATTATTTAGTCAAAGCATCATCAAAACTGGGCCCAACGTTCTCTGTTTTTTTCTTTTCATTTAAATTTTTTGGTGGCCATCTAAAGTGTAAACTACAATTTTTACGAAAAATTCCGTCATTGCGTGGGTGGGAAACCCCATGTCCAAAAAAATGTAAACTAACCGTTGAGGCCAGGTATTTTATAAATTTTTCTTTTAAATATAAAGTGCATGAAAATCCTTTATTGCGTCTCGCTAATATTTGGTTCAAAATATTTGTAGTTTTCAGCAGTAGTGCAGAAAATTTTCTTTTACATTTTGCTCCCTCTTGCCTATTATTAAAGTTGCAATACGTAATGTAAAAAATTGACAATTACAATTTTTTTACTCTCATGCTTTAACTTTCAATTTTGACATAAAATTATATTCTCTACCACACTTACTTATACAATTTTGTCCTATTTTTAAAAATAAAAGTACTTAGATCTTGGGCATTTTTCATAGTTTTAGTTATAACTCGCCCTGTATAATACCAATTGGAGGAAAATTTTGTATTTATTAGTTTTGGATCATGCGAACAGTTTTCCTAAAATTTCGTTTATAAATTCAAAAATTGTTGGTCCATTTGTCCTCTTGTAACACCTATCATGGAACACACTATATACCTACACGTTATGCTAGTTTAAAATTACCAGGTGCATTTTTTGCCAATGTGTACAAACGCGATGTCTCAAGCAACAATAAAGCCAAACCATAGATAACCTACATTTAGATCCGCAGTGGCAAGAAGTATTTTTCGGATTTTTACGACTTCGCGCAGTAGGTGGACGAACTTGCGCACTTAAAAGCCTTGGCAAAATACAAACACCGGCACCCCGTACCCTTCGTCCGCGGTCTGACCGTAACGCTCATTAGCTACCGTACTTCGAACAGAAAAGCAGGACGCGGTCAACAAATTCTTTCCTATAATGCGAATAGTTTGTTTGGGTCCGGGTGCGTTTACCCTCAACTGGCTTGCGTACAAACCGGTTTTTCGCCCATGAAATGTAACTTTTGTTTCGCGCAGGTTATAACATTGGCTATCCATTAAGATCAGTGAGCCAAATCAAGGAGTCATCATATCAGAAAATATTTTATTGTATCCATTCTAATCTTTAGCTGCCATTGTTTAAATCACAGAAACTCAATTGATAGCATCGAGCTGACGCGACCTGTTTACATATTAGGTAAAAAACCTCGTAAAAAACCAATATTTTTATAGTGAATCACCTCTAACATATTACCTAGATAACAATTAACTCCAAAATATAATAAACATTTTTTTGTTAAATTATTACCAAGCCATATACATTATTAGAAGGATAAATTATTGTATATGAATAAATAAATGAGTGCACAAAGTTAAACAAATATTTTGAAGTTTTGTCTTAACCTCGGGTTAGTGCCCCTATAAATTGTTCCGTGATTAGTACTATATCTAATCTTTTAAAAATAATGTTTTTATTAGATTTTTATAAAATACAAAGTATTAGTTGCTTTCCTTTTGTAACTTATCTCAGCTCAGCAAAGCAAACATCTTAGCTGAGCTAACAAATAGAAAAGGTGTAAAACGAACCATTTTTTGATATAATTCTATACTCTACCAAATTATCAACATCTCTAATAACAATGGAAATTTTAAAAAAATAGTAAATACTGAGTCTAAAAACGAACACCCTTTAAAGTATTTCTAACCTCGAAAACATGACCTTCAATAACGTAGCAAAAGTTTCTTTTAAGTAAGATATCCGGCATACTTAGCTGCGGCAAGGGGGGCGGTATCATTCTTGGCTGAGCTGAGTTCCTATTTTAAAAATCATCATCAAGCAGCCGACTTAAAATTAGCTAAGGTTTGAGGTAAAAGGAAAGCAACTATTAGCTTTGTTCGCGGATTTGATTCTGAACCGGTTCTGGGACTATTCGCATGCGCAGTGAAAAAAGCAGCGTTCGCGGTAAGTAAAATCCCGAATTTTTAGTAACAGTTCTGTGTTCGCGGGTTACAATGGAATCAGTTCGTTACCGGTTCGTAACCTGATTAGCAGTCCTGGGATTTTTGTTGGAACTAAAAGTTCAGTTCGGAATTTCATGCGCATTGTCGACATGGTCAGCTGTTTCGTGTTTTTGTGGTACAGAAATAAATCGTTGTATTACAGTTTATTTGTTTCTGCCACTTTTTATGCGGGTTAATATACCTGTTGAATATTTTTTTATATTTTTGTGATTCTGAGCGTATATAAACAAAGGATTTTTAATTGTATTCCGGAAGAATGTATGTATGCAATAAAATAAATAAAGATTTAATTAAAAAATATAGACAATATTAGAAGATTTTACCATTTCTTGTTGTTTGAATTTTATCTTTAGTTAAATACACATACTTATGTTAAAAACGAGAGGAGACAAGGAAATCCCTCGTCTTCCGCCAAGAGACCTTGAGTGGCTTTCGACAGTATAAGTAACAATTTACCTTTTTGTTTGAATTTATTTTATTTTTTTGTATAGTATCCAATTTAACCATAAAAATCCTAACCAAAAGGCTAGGTTAGAATACATCCTCAGCTGTATAGAAAATCGTTCGCGGTAAATAAAAATTCCAAACTAATAATTAACTAGACATGCACTTTAAAACAATTCTAAACCAGTTAGGTTCTGGTTCAGAATCGGTTCATTACTAGACCCGCGAACAAAGCTATTATCTTAAATTTAGAAAAAACTAGAGTTTAGGGTAATGTATTTTTAACTAGAAATAAGTCCAAGAAAACAAACTTACACCTAACATTAAACAAATAACACCAAATAATTAATTAGGGGCGTCCATAAATTCCGCAAGGCATTTAGGAGGGGGAGGGCGGTCTGTGTACATATCACGTAATTTTTTAGCAGCTAGAAACAGGAAAACGTTAACGAATTTTGGGGCAGGTCGCCCCCAGGAAAATGTGACGCAGTGTTACTTTTTGGTTGTGGACTTTTTTGATCTTTTTTCTACTCTTTAAAATTATTTTGGCTACAAAATCAATTTCGGTTTGACAAATGGTGCCTTTTTGAATTCGCACAAATCTAACCCCAACCAGTCTGGGGAGAGGGTTCCTGGTGAATAACATAGAAAAGCAGGATGTTTTCATTTCCATAAACGGAGATTTTTAATTTTATATAATATTGTGACAGTGTGGAATTATTTCCACTATTAATATCTAGTGGTCAGTTGAAAAAAAAAGGGCTAGGTATATAAGACAAACAAAAAATAGTTGAAAAAATAATAATAAGGCAAAAATGTGGGTGTTATTTTAGGTTTTTTTCGAGTTTTTTTGTTTTGAATTTTTTTTTAATCTTTGGACAATCCACGAAGGCTGAAAGCCTAAATACTAACGTACCGTGGGTGTCTTAAGCAGGGTAAGAGGAAGTTTGTTAACACGGGACTTAAAAACTTGAAGATTTGGGGGGATGGAAAGACCTCCGCTGGCAGCAGGTTCCACAGTCTAGAAACTCTAGGGATAAAAGAGCGAACGAAATGGGAAGTTCGGGGCCTGTCCAATTGAACTGTATGGGGATGCATACGCGCGGCACCACGAGTTTCTCTGTTGGGAACTGCAAGAGGAGGGACTATACTGGACATTTATCTGACTATTTTTTTAACCTGTGGTTGGGAACAAAAACAACGCTGTTTTTGTGGTGAAAAAACCTTGGAAAAAAATTAAATTAGGATATAAATGTTAAAGCTATTTTTCTTACTTTGTTTTAACTAAAAATATTTATATAGACAGAAAATTATTAAGATAGGAATGTGGCATTTATTTTGTTCAAATGTAGAATAATTTTGTAGTAAAGAATTAAAAACTAAAGAGTAAAATTTATTTTTAGGAATGAAGTTGTTTTTTTGGTAGAAAGATCATCTTTATTATAAACAGAATATTACAACCAACAATAAAATGCACCCAATCAAGTAGCGCAAAAAATCAATTTGTATTTTACCCATTTTTTCCATAAAATTGTAAAGCTCCGCAATTTAATGGAAAAAATGGGTAAAATAAATAAAAAAATGTGTTTTTAAAAGGTGGAAATCAAATATTAAGTACTAATTTAGCGGAAAAATCGAGAATTGCATGCAAATGGGGAATGTGATGAATTTATGAATCCTATTCAAGATTGAAGATGAATATCTCAAGAATGAAACATGTCTGACTAAAAATTCTTTCAGATTCGTCATCAGCGCCCCAAAAAACAACAGTATAAGTACCTACCATATTTTATTAAAATTAGCGATGCGTCCGGTTTGTAGACAATTACCCAATTTCTTTATTTACATCCTAAGGTAATTATTTAGTATACGGTTTTCTGCTATTTTAAGGGTTTTTTAAAAATTATTGATATTTACATATTTTAGACACTCTTCTAAATAAAACTATATTAAACTGTTACCCATCCCAAACACCTAAGTTTATTTAGGAGGTAAATAAGATTTAATTCTAAACACATACAACATACAACAAACATGATACACAAACTCCTAGGTATATAACAAATGTAAATTTTGGAACTTTATTTTAAAATATGCTTGAAACTAGAAATCATAAATATTGGTAATAAAACTTGTTTAAGATTATTATTTTAAATAGTTGTTTGTAGTAGGTGTAAACAAATACTAAATTTTATTCTTATTTTATTTTATTTTCATCAGAAACACAAACGTTTTCCTAGACCAATTCACCAAATTAACACTAAAATTAAAACATCAAGACTTACCCTGGTTAATCTTTGGCACTGAAATAATAAGAAGCTGAGGACTCTTCTTAACTGTAAAAATTCTTCAAGATTAAAAAAAACTGCTAGTTTAATCGCCGAGACGTGGTATGATGGATTATACAGGTTTACTGATACAAATCATGTTTATATCCTTGAACCGAACACCGGAGCAAAGCCAAGGTCAAAGCAAATAAGAATTACAAGGGAGGACACTTCTACTTGAACTTGATAATATTTTCGGGGTTTGTTGTTTGTGGTTATGTTTTAATTTTGCTTAAATTATTAGTAAATTTATTTTTACTTGGCTAGGTTCTGTGTTGAAATAATCACAACTAACTAAAAACTAAATATTAAACAGTATCACAACTTGAAGCATGTAAACACTGCGTTATCTCGTAACGAAGTCAACGATTTTAATTGCCTAATGATTTTTTCATTGTCTATTTAGTTCCGAAAGCGTTTAAAATTTAATTATGTAAGATAAGATAAGTTAACACAAGCACAAGCACTTAAGCTAATTAATTATAAGTGAACTCAAAATAAAGGCTCCGTCACTTTTTCGTCACAATTATGAGGTTAATGTTAAAAAATTGAGATTTAATATATTGACTTATAGGCAACCAAGTAAACAAACGTATTTAATGTCATAGAGATCATAACACTAGAGGCAACCTTACGTGTGTGTGTGTGTGTGTGAAGCACTGGCTCGGTAAGAAAAATTTCTTTCTCCTTCACGCATGCTGCTGTCACAGCACACAGCGGCGATAAACATGTAATAAAGCTAAATTTTACGATTAGTATTCCTTGATAAATTTATTACCATTGGGCAACCGAAGATTGTTGCACGCCTTAAAGCACATCCCTACTGGAGGCAGATTTGCCGTCAGAAAAGTTTGTGCTTTAGCCCATGGATTATTGCCAGTAAATCAAGTAAAAGATCCCGCGCTTTTTAACGTCAATCTCTAAGTTAACCCAACATATTGGTCGGACTTTAAATTGTTATTAAAAATCACTTAAAACTCGAATAAAAAAATATTAAGAGTATTTGAAAAATATATATATATATTTTAACTAAATTATTAATAAAAAAATGGTACAAAAAGACCAGCGAGTAAATCTACCTTGGTAAGTCAAACTTCAATTCTAATTTTACATACCACAAAAATTCATTTTATTGTTTATTATTAACTTGGTAAATTTTTTAGGGTAGAAAAATATCGCCCTAGTACCCTAGACGATCTTGTCTCCCATGAAGACATTATTAAAACAGGTATTAATTACAGCTATCTTGCTTAAACTGTACGAATAATACCATTTCCACTATATAGTAAGTGATATACCTAATAAGTTTGTTTTTTAGTAAGTAAATTCATAAGGGATGATCAGGTGCCCCACTTACTTTTCTATGGACCTCCTGGAACTGGTAAAACAAGTACAATATTAGCCTGTGCTCGTCAGCTATACACACCAGCACAGTTTTCATCAATGGCAAGTATCTGTGTCATAAATACCAAGTTAATTTATAGGTGTAGACTCTAATTGGAAGATAATTTGGTAATAGTTCGATATAGCGGTTTTCGCTATTATAAGAGATTTTTGAGAAATTCTTTTTCAGGGTGTTTCTATAGGTCGACTATGACACAAATCTGTGTGCGCGTTTTCCAAAATCCATTTCTATAATTTATTATTAATAAAAACATATTACGGGACGGTGGAGTGAACAGGGGTGCTGGGTGGGGACGAAACAGTAGAAATCCTACATTAAACGCCCAAAAACAGTATTTCACAGTACACACCGCACTTTCTGTTTACAAAAATGTCCAAAAAATGGTTTAAAAAATTAAAAATAAATAATAGTACAACAATCTTGCCATGGCTGTCACTGCATAAAAAAGAAGAGTTTGCAATGGAACTGTAAATGTTCTCGTGATGTTGCCAAATAAAGTGAGAAAGTGTCAATAGCTTAAAAAAAGGAAGATACAGGACAAAATTCATATGAAAAATTAAGTTATTCCTTCTTCCTATTATAATTTGTGGAGAAAAAAGGAAAATACCTAAACATAAAGAAGGAGACATTTCTACAAAAAATACCATTGTTTCTCATGGAAATGGTGGATAATTCCCGAAATAGGCTTGGTGTTAATTCTTCATAAGAAGTTTGGCAACGCTGCTTCTATCAAGACCGTCATTTTTATAATGACAAACTTCATGTTATCAGCTGATCAAAATGAATTTTCCTTCTTTAATTAATGGCGGACGAGATATCTCATATGTGTGGGATAGTTGTTTCGAAAAATTTAATACTTTTCAAAATTAATTTACATTTTTCATGTGCCCCGAGTGCAGTATATTAATGTTTTCTTGTATTTGACGTTGGATTTATACTGTTTTGTCCCCACCCATCACCCCTGTTCACTCCAACGTCCCGTAAATATGTTTTTATTATTAATAAATTATAGAAATGGATTTTGGAAAACGCGCACACAGATTTGTGTCATAATCGACCTATAGAAACGCCCTGAAAAAGAATTTTTCGAAAATCTCTTATAATAGCGAAAACCACTATATTGAACTATTACCGATAATTTGATTTATATCCCTCTATTTTATTAAATTTAGTGTAAATTATTTCTGTTAGGTTTTAGAACTAAATGCTTCAGATGACAGAGGCATAGGTATAGTAAGAGGTCAAATTTTAACTTTTGCAAGTACCAGAACCATCTTTAAAAAAGGTTTTAAATTAATTATATTGGATGAAGCTGATGCTATGACTATGGATGCCCAAAGTGCTTTAAGAAGAAGTAAGCATCTTGATTTTTATTGTTTTAATTTTAAATATTTCTTTGTATTTATTTTGTTTACTTAATTATCTTATCTAAAATACATTTTTGATTTTAGTTATAGAAAAATATACAGAAAATATTCGATTTTGTATTATTTGTAATTATTTGAGTAAAATTATACCAGCTCTGCAATCCAGATGTACCAGATTTCGGTTTGGACCATTGTCTCCCACACAGATTTTGCCAAGGTTAAATTATGTTGTTGATGAGGAAAAGTAAGTTTTATATATTTCTTTATTTTGTGCCACTTTTTTTAAATATAAACTACGCAACAGTGAAAGTGAGCCACGCGATTTTCTCACTCATTTTCAAACAGGTATAACTTTAAATCGAGTGAACGAATTGACATATACTTTTTGCATTTGAAAGGTCAATTCTCCTAGATTTGCATGTTATATGTGACATTTGTTTGAAATCGAATTTTCTATGATATACAACGCGTGGGAAGAAGCTATGTAAATTTTATAATTTTTCATCCATCTCCCATTTTGTTAATAATGATTCAAAGGTGAAAATTATGTCTTGTGTTTATAGGTATACTCCATATCTCGGGACGTATTTGACGGTTTTTTGATAACCCCTCTGAAACAAAAGAAAAACGTTTTTTTTTCTAGAAAGCCAAATTTTCACGTATTTGTATGGTGGAAAACAAATCTTGTAATATGAGATGAGTAATCTGGATGTTTTTATATAAACCTGGTTAAAGACATACAGTGTGACTCAAAATAAACAATTAGCTTATAGGCGTAAATGACAAAAATGCAATTTCAAATTTGGCTATTTGGAATGTGGGTTTCCTTGATTGCACAAAACATTTTTTTATTATTATTTGACAGATCAAACAGGTCTTGACAGCTCTGCTAATCTGTATAAAATAGTGAATACAATCCCTTTCTGTCTTTTTTTTACAATATTTTTAATAAAGTTAAACCAGGCATTAGAAACATGTCTAGCAAGTTATAATTTTGAAATTCATAAACAAGTTTTGTTTTTTTTCTTTGCATATGAATAACATCTCAAGTTGTTTTTCAATGGATCAAGCTAAGCATTTCAATATCTCATATCTAAGCCGCCAAAGTGTTCTAATGCCCAAGCTCTTCTCGCTGCTCTGTGATTGCGTAGTAGAAGAGGACAACTAGCGCGTCGTCGGGCGTGCATATTTCCTTCGTGTAGTCTTCGCCGCACAGTTTGAATACTAACCTGCACTCCATGAGCATTGGTTAACCGGGTTCTAATTTGAGATGCATTCATTGTTGGAGTTCGCCTAGCGATACGCCGAATGAAACGATCTTGAGGTATAGTAGTCTTCTTTTCACTACCTTGATGCCTACGATATTCAGGATTTCCCGTATTTTGAAATCTCTTGATGACCCGGTCAATAATGGCATGTACTCTATTATAAAATTCTGCTATTTTCCGGTTTGACCACCCTAATTGGTGTAAACGCACAATATTTTCTAAATCGTTTTGAGATAAACGGGATTGAGGCATTTTGACACTGACAAAATTTCAAAAGAAAACCTGACATTGACAATTATATAACGTGTATGTTTCTATGGTAACGATTTTCTATAGCAATAGATATGAGATATTGAAACGCTTAGCTTGATCCATTGAAAAACAACTTGAGATGTTATTCATATGCAAAGAAAAAAACAAAACTTGTTTATGAATTTCAAAATTATAACTTGCTAGACATGTTTCTAATGCCTGGTTTAACTTTATTAAAAATATTGTAAAAAAAAGACAGAAAGGGATTGTATTCACTATTTTATACAGATTAGCAGAGCTGTCAAGACCTGTTTGATCTGTCAAATAATAATAAAAAATGTTTTGTGCAATCAAGGAAACCTACATTCCAAATAGCCAAATTTGAAATTGCATTTTTGTCATTTACGCCTATAAGCTAATTGTTTATTTTGAGTCACACTGTATGTCTTTAACCAGGTTTATATAAAAACATCCAGATTACTCATCTCATATTACAATATTTGTTTTCCACCATACAAATATGTGAAAATTTTGCTTTCTAGAAAAAAAACGTTCATCTTTTGTTTCAGAGGGGTTATCAAAAACCGTCAAATACGTCCCGAGATATGGAGTATACCTATAAACACAAGACATAATTTTCACCTTTGAATCATTATTAACAAAATGGGAGATGGATGAAAAATTATAAAATTTACATCGCTTCTTCCCACGCGTTGTATATCATAGAAAATTGGATTTCAAACAAATGTCACATATAACATGCAAATCTAGGAGAATTGACCTTTCAAATGCAAAAAGTATATCTCAATTCGTTCACTCGATTTAAAGTTATACCTGTTTGAAAATTAGTGAGAAAATCGCGTGGCTCACTTTCACTGTTGCGTAGTTTATATTAAAAAGCAGGTATCCAAAGCTGTTGGTACTTAATTTCTTATGGAGATGTCAGTACCCAACAAAGTTATTTATTAAAAAATATATATTTTAGGGTAAAAATAACAGAAGATGGAAAACAAGCCCTTTTAACTTTAGCAAATGGAGACATGAGGAAAGTACTAAATGTACTTCAGAGTACTTGGTTGGCTTTTAAAAATGTAACTGAAGATACTGTTTATACATGTGTTGGTCATCCACTAAGAAGTGATATAGAAAATATTGTTAAGTGGTTTTTAAATGAAGATATCAAAACTGCCTATAAAAGTAAGAACCTCTGTTGAAGTGACTGTTGACCCTCATAGTATATTTTGATGTTTTTGTTGATCCCAACTATAATTTTTGTAGTAATTTGTACACACTGTATAATAAGTTTTTTTCTAAATTTATTTTAGATGTCCAAGAATTAAAAACCCTAAAAGGATTAGCTTTGAGTGATGTTTTGACTGAAGTTCACAAATTTGTACACAGAAGTAAGTTCTATGTTAATATTTTTCTTATTATTTGACTTTAAAAATATATACAAAAATCTAAACCAACTCATTGGTGCACAATAAGCCAATAGGCTCAGTGCAAACATGGTTGTATGACCAACCCCGCCTTAGACATTAAACTCAAACCAACTCATTGCATCTTATCTATTTTATTAAAATAACATGTTTTGTAGTTGAATTTCCATTTGAAACGCTCATAAGACTATTGGACAAAATGGCAGAAATTGAATACAGATTATCACAGGGAGCAAATGAAAATATCCAACTGACAGGATTGATCTCTTCATTTCAGTTCGTCAAAGATATCAAACCACCCGAGTAAATCTAATGAGTAATTGTTAAATGTTAAGTTTTAAACATTTTTTCAATCAAGTTTGGATAAAATCTTTACTAAACCCGTATGTTCATAAATTTATTTTTTAGTTGTATTTTTTTAAATAAAAATTGTTTTATACAATAATTGTTTTTCTTTAAATTCACATTTTAAATAAAACATGCAAGTTTGTTTTTTAAAGAGCTTATAAATTGCCTTTGTGACTTTTACATTTTTTTAGTTTAAGAATAAAAACAATATACAGGGTGTTTCCTAACTACGGTATAAAACTTTAGGGGTAATTACTTATGTCTTTATATAAAAAAAGTTCCTATAAACATATGCCGGATTTGCTTTATTTTTGGAATACAAGGCGTTAAAGTTTAAAAAAATTGTTTTTTTAATATCTCAAGAACAATTCCACCGATTTAGATAAAAATTGATACACTTTTAATATAATAAGGCGCTTATAAAGCTTTTCCTAAGTTAAGATTATTAGGAAAATTGTTTTTAGTGTTTTTAACGTGTATATTGAGAATGTATGCATTAATTTATATTTTTGATTTTTTGACGCCAGTTCATTCAGTGGAGCTGCATTTTTGTAAAAACTTGTAGTTTTCATTTTTGAATATAGAGATTTTTGACTTTGACTTGACTTTGACTTTGACTTAGGTCCAGTGGCGTCTTGGTAAGCGCCACAGCCAATATTATTGAGAAAAAAGTATGCCACTGACCTTTCATAAAGATTTTAATTTTTTTCCGATTAAGCAATCTTATTGCTTTTTTTCAAAAAAAAAATTAAGCCACATTCTATAAAGTATCCATAAACAACATAAAATCAAATCAATCAATATTGAAAAATAAAGAATTTCGTCCTTAGTCAAAAATTAAGATATTTGATAAAATACAGGAGTGATTATTCATTTTCAAGAAAATAATCGTTAATATTTAATTTTATGTCATCTGTGAGTACTTTCTAGAAAAAATTAAAGTGACTTTAATTATCTGAAAACGACGCTCGATAGGAAGAAAATACAAAAGACTAAAAGTTGCACTCTTAAAATTCCCAATTACAAAAAAAAATTTGTAATAAGTTAGTGGCCGAATTTTTTTTTATTATAATTGGACATTGGTAATTGAAAAGGAACCAAGCGCCAAATTGGACATTTGAGTTATCAGCGATTGTATTAAAAAATAAATCTTGCACAAAAGTTAACAACTTTTTAATTTTGGTATTTAAACATGATACATTGTTTAAAAAGAAATGTTAGCCTCAACCAAATGCCTTATTTCAGAACTTTAAAACCGTAGACATTTAGATTTTTTGGTCGATAGTTCCTTTTAAATAAATAAAACTTGAATATTACTTTGAAAAGATCCAAAGTATCACGGTTCTGTTTAAACAAAGGGGAAAAATAAATAATGTTTTTTATTAAAAAATGACACGGATTAGTTTATATAAAGAGAACCCCTATTTGGATCCTTTTATACCGGATCAGCTAAATAACTTAACACATAGGCTATGGGAGGAAAACAGACAGTCTTACGTGAATACCCGCATGTAAACATTTTGGATTGGATGAGTCACAAAGGTCCTTTGTTGTTGCCTTACTGGCCGATATTCCAATACCTATTTGCTTAACCAGTATAAAAGAAAACTGCATTTTTGTATTATGTCGTTAGGGCCTTTACTATATAGATGGCGCAAACTTTAAACCAGGCGTGTGGAACTTGTTACACATATAAAATGAATAAAAGGAAGTCGTTTGGTGCCAAAAGCTCATTTTTCGCGATTTGGCGCATGGTTCCTTTTCAATTATCATCATCCAATTGGCTGTGGTGCGCACTGAGACGCCACTATGCTCAATAATCTTTATTTGGGCAGAGCATTTCAAGCGACTTTTTAAAAACTTAACGCCCTATACCTTGCAAATTAAGCAAGCCCTAACATATGTTTATAGGAACTTTTATTCATTAAAAGACATAAGAAATCACCCACTTAAGTTTCGTAACTAAGTTAGAAAGCATCCTGTGTTTAAAGAAAATTCTAGTAGGATTTTCCTCAAAATTACCTTAAAAAAATAAAAAAAAAATAGCAAAAGGCAGTCTCTTGAGGCTAATTATTAACAAAAATACGTCTGTATAATACAGCAAATTAATTAAGATAAACTAAAAAAATGTGCAAAAGTTACAAAAACCAAATAAACGCTCATAATATTTATTTTTATCACTGTAAAAATTACAATTTCAATAACAATTTACAATAGAGAGTGGCATTAGGTAATCATAATAAAGCCCTCACTTATCGTTTTTAAGTAACAAAAATAAATTTTTCTTGTAATGTAAAAATCAAAAACGACAAAAAAGTAATCTTGTCGTAAAGTATGTACCTTGGCTCATGATCAAGTTTTTGTTTGATTAAATACATAATAAAATAAAGCTAGGAACAACATTCTTTTTACGAAAAAAATAACAGTTTTTAATGTGTATAAAAGAGACATTTTGCACCTCTTAAAATAACAGACGTTTTTTGGCCTCCTTATGGTTATCGTTATTAAACATAACGATTACGACAGCAGTTTTAGACAGAGATTTTGCAGCCTCTTTTAAGAAATTTATCTTGCGTCTGCGCTTTCGACACATAACCTTATTTTTGCCTGTGGTTCACCGATTTTAAGCTAACGAAAAATCCGTATTTACTTTTATTCTTCATAAGATATAAATTGATATTTAAATATATGCAAACACTTCTGTTGATTTCGTTTTTTAAAGTAGATGCAAACAATACAGTATAAGCAAGACCCAAAAAGTAAGGTTAGGTTTGGTAGTAGAATAAAAAGCAAGTGTGCCAGATTGTAACATCTAAATTAATTACCGATTTAAAATATACGTAAAAGTGCAAGTCCGTTTTAATTTCTTAACACGATTTGATTTTTATTACTGCTATAGATTTTTCGCTAATTACAGTCTAGGTATAAATGATATTTTAATTAATACGGCATTAAAATTTTAACCTTTTAAATAATTGATATTAAAATTTCTACAATCCGGCAACCACGCAGTTTAACAATAACGATAACGATAAGCTCTTCGGTATTCATCCGTAATTAAAGGAGTCCGGTATGGTTAATAACGATAACGGATCATGTTTGCGTTACTGCGCAGTCTCAAAAGAACATTAACCACAACGGAATTGCAAAATAAGGGGTGCAAAATGTCTCTAATGTTAAAGTAATGACTCACTCTCACTCTACTCACTCTCTGGTCTACATTATTTAATGGTTTTATACATTTAACAATCAAAAGGCATATAAAAGACCTTAACTTCTGTTTGTATTTTTATTACATTTCCGTAAAAATAAGTAAACTTTTGGCTAACTTTGGATTATCACCAAGTAAATTTAATAATAATCATATGACAATTTAGCAATCTTAAACTAATTGTAAATGTAGTCTAATGATGAGAGCCTGTTTAGTGAAAATAAAGAAAGTTACTAGTTACTCAAAAAGGTCAAGATTTAATTAACAATACCTGAGTTTTCTAAACGTATTTAATAGAAAAAAAATACAAACTCAATGGCATTTAGTTGTAAAAACAGTTGAAACTTAAACTTAATGTAAATAAGTTATAAATTAGATTGGACTAGATTTATTTCTCTTTATTTAGCGCTTGAATAAATTCTTCTAGTTTCTCTTGAATTTGTCGTACCCGTTCTACAAAAAAACAAAAAAATTGTCAGATAATTTCTTTTATGCCATCAATTAATTGCACATTTAAAAAAATAGTATCAGTTGACTGTAACTTACTTAATTCTTCAGCTAGTGTTACTCTTCTTCCAGTCAGTAAATCTACCTTCTTATCCTGATCTTGACTATAGTCATCCAAAACTTCTTTGATTTCTTTATCTAGCCTCCTAGCTAAAAAAAAGTTAAATCATGTAATGAACTGAACAATATTAGATAGATAGATGGATAATCGGTTATTTAATCCCAAAAAAAAAAAACCAAACGGTATGAACCATTTTCAGTAAGGCCAGGTTTATTATTATACAAGGGGAAGGGGGACTAGAAGTCTTTGTTACCTTCTCTATTGGTAATTTGTTGTCTAAGGGCGTTTGAGGTAACTTTCATCATTTGTTGTATTCTGTGGAAGAGCACGACGTCTGCACAGTCAACATCCATTTGCTGATGGTACAAATAAAATGCCTTTTTACAGTCATATGCTCTAAAAATAAATAAAAAATTAGGCATGTATACAAAACCATAAATTATTATAATTAAAGTAAATATATCTCATATCTGGGGCATGGCGTCCCCCACAACCCGTAGCATTCTTAATCCATTCAAAGAAGAGCTGTTCGCCTCATTAATAATACTTCGCTTAAAGAAAAGCTTGCTTTTCTTGCCCATCGTCAGGCTGTGGGAGATTTATCGCTTTTATAGGTATTTCCATGGCTTCTGCTCTGAAGAATTGTCCAGTATAATTCCTCTATTCACGGTTCCCAACAGAGAAACTCGAGGTGCCGCAAGTATGCATCTCTATACAATTAAACTGGACAGGCCCCGAACTTTGTTCGTTCTTTTATTCCTAGAGTTTTTGGAATGTGGAAACAGCTGCCCGCGGAGGTCTTTCCTTCCTCCCCAAACCTTCAAGTATTTAAGTCCCGTGTCAACAAACTCCCTTTTACCTTGCTAAAGACATCCACGGTACGTTAGTATTTAGGCTTTTAGCCTTTGTGGATTGTCCAAAGATTAAAAAATAGTCTCTGCTCTATTGGGACAATCAAATACAGCAGAAAGTTTTCCTAGGTAAGTTTTAAAAGGGTGATGACAGATTTTTAGTAAGATTATGTTTTTTGTAATGCAAGTTTCTCATTACTACCACTCGGATATATCAAAGATTATTATTTATATAATAATAATAATAGTAATAATAATAATAATAATTTATTTGCTCGAAAAACTGTACATACAATACAAAATACCTCATAAGAGGTGTAGAATGTGTCACATAAAGGAAGGTATTCAAGATAACGTAGCAATATGAACTACTCCTATCGAAAAATAAAATTATGTCTCTCTTACCTTCCTAACGCTTTATTTAGGAAATGCCGTCGATATACTGCCTCCCACACTTCTCTGACAAATTCGTTATCAACTTCTATATTGTTCCTTTGTAAATTATTTCGAATAGTTGTTAATTCATCATAGGAAAGTTGAGGTGGATGTTTCTACAAAAAAGGCAAACATGACAAAAATCCGAAATACTCGGATTATTACTGCTATTTGAGGAACAAAACAAATTTATTAGTACACTTACATCATTTGAATACAAAACCCTATCCAACTCAGATTTGACCTGTTGTCTTTTAGCTTGAAGTTCCGTTTGGTATTGCCAATAAATCCATCTTTCTTTAGCAGATGGTCCTAACAAGTCTTTTAGATGCTTTTCACTCTCTTTAATTTTTTCTTTTACACTAGATTCCAAAAATTTGACGGCTTGGTCCCAATCTCTCTTATCGGAAATCGTTCTGTCCTCCAGGATGTTTAATTGAATAACTCTCAGCATATCTGAGGCCTATCAATTATTAATACGTATTTAATAAATGATTTTAGTCAACAATTTTATTATTATTTTTGGCATTGGCTAAACAACCGCCGGCGGTTTCGCTCAATTATAGGATGAAAATCGCCGTCCGGCGGTTTTTTATATGTACGAATATGAAAACCGCCAAAAATTTTAATTAATTTGTTATTACCGACGGTTTTTACTTATTTTATCGATAGTAGCAGCCGTCCGGCGGTTTTGCTTATAAAAACTATTGACAACCGCCAAATAATAGTTAACGTTAACCTAACTTTAATAATTATTTGTTTTATTGTTTATTATTTTTTTATTATTAATCAAAAATTAAAAATAAAACTAGGAAACAGGTTCGACACCTACGGAGATTTTGTCGAAGCTCTTCAGAAGTCAAAAAACATGTATGTATGTACATCTTTTAGGAAAAGAAAAGCTAGAAGTATTTTAGCGGCGAGAAACAAAAAGATTATTTCATAGAACTAAAATTAAAGTAGAAATTCTCAGGAAAAGGAAAAAAGTTACAATATAAATAATTCATAAACATGGCTTATTTTTTTAATAATATTATCATTAATTATACAAATATTTAAGGTTTTAAAAACGTATTCAACTTCTCCCATAGCTACAGGGTTACGAGTGTTGACCCGTAAGCCACAGGTCCTGAGTTCGATTCCAGATAGGTGAATAACTTTTTTTCATTTTTATATTTTTTCCTTGATAATTTTTTATACATTTCTTCTATTTTTTTAATATAAATAAATAAATCAATTTATCTACAGCAGATCTTCTTTCCTTCGTATCACACTGCTGGAATAAGTATCTTGGGTTTCTAGGTGAGTCGCAGATCGTTGCTCTTGATATATCCAAAGCTTTTGACCAGATCTGGCATGCCGCACGTCATAATAAACTTCCCTCCTATGGTCTTTCAACTAAACTCTGTACTTGGCTCTCTACTTATCTATCTGATCAACGTATATCAGTTATTGTTGACGGCCATTCTTCAAGCTTTCACCAAGTAAATGCTGGAGTGCCTCAGGGCTCAGTTCTGACACCAACATTGTTTCTTCTTCACATTAAAGACCTTCTCTCGTCCACAACTAATTCCATTCATAGTTTCGCCGACGATTAATATTGGATTGGGGCGCCAAAAATCTTGTCCATTTTAATGCATCCAAAACACAATCATGTTCCTTGTCGCGAAAAGAGTCACCAAATACTCTTCCTCTACTTATGAGTGGCCAAGTTTTACAGAGCAAGGACACCCTCAATCTTGTTGGCGTCACATTTGAAAGTAACCTTAACTGGCATAAACACATTGTATCTATAGCCACGGCAGCTTCAAAAGGATTTCTCTTTCGAGCCAAAAAGTATTTTTCCCTTTCTAATTTATACACTTTGTATATGTCCCAAATCCGACCTCCCTTGAAATATTGTTCTCATATCTGGGGCATGGCGTCCCCCACAACCCTAAGCATTCTTCATTCCATTCAAAGAAGAGCTATTTGTCCCATTAATGATCCTTCACTTACAGAAAGGCTTCCCTCTCTTGCCCATCGTCGGGCTGTGGAGGATCTATCGCTTTTTATAGGTACTTCCATGGCTTCTGCTCTGAAGAATTGTCAAGTATAGTTCCTCCACTCCCGGTTTCCAACCAACAGAGAAACTCGTGATGCCGCGCGTATGCATCCCTATACAGTCCAATTGGACAGGCCCCGAACTTCCCACTTTGTTCGTTCTTTTATCCCTAGACTTTTAGAATGTGGAACCTGCTGCCCGCGGAGGTCTTTCCTTCCCCCAAATCTTCAAGTATTTAAGTCCCGTGTCAACAAACTCCCTCTTACCTCGCTTAAGACACCCACGGTACGTTAGTATTTAGGCTTTTAGCCTTTGTGGTTTGTCCAAAGAAAAAAAAATAATAATTTAATTTTTAGACAAATAATTTTTCACCTTTTAAGTTATATCTAATTGCTGACGATGACGTCCTGATACGTTATTTCTTCGCCTTTCCTACCCGACAATATTTTTTTAAAGTGTTTTTGAGTGTTGTAAATTATTGGGTTCATGTGACAAAATAGTTCTGTAATGTGTCTTTTTTAATTATAGGCCCTTGATAAAGTGGCAATCCTGCGTGTCCCCATCCCACTATTATACTACTCCAATTTGTTTTTCCAAAGGGTGGTATTAACTAAACTATAATATTATTAAACAATAAAACCACAAAAAATAAACGCTTACGGCACGCAAAATTAATTATTATTAAGGTTAGATTAACTTTTATTGTTCGGCGGTTTTTATAGTTTTTATAAGCAAAACCGCCGGACGGCGGCTTCTATCGATAAAAATAAGTAAAAACCGCCGGTAATAACAAATTTATAATTTTCGGCGGTGTTCATATACGTAGATATAAAAGTTGAGTAAAACCGCCGGCGGTCGTTTAGTCAGGGCGTTTTTTTACCTTGTCTTCCCACTTATGCCTCTTCATAGCTTCGGTTACAACGGCCTGTTTCAACTGATCAAAAATGTCATCATGTTCAGGTGCTTTTGCAGCTTTTAGCATAAAGCTCTGGAATTCTGATTTCAGACTTTCCCACCCACACTCGACAGAATCGGTAGGTAAGGTCGATTCTGCCCATTGGCGGAGTTTTATATCGACGGCTGTATTGAAAGTCTCTACAAAACACGGATGCACAAATGTATTTTAAAAATCATTTTGAAATTATTAGAAACTTTATTCAAAACGTTGTTAGTATTATAGTTGTTTTAATAAGTATCTTGTGTTATTGTAACCAAAGCAATGAACAATAAATTTTTTTCTAATATTGAGTTTGGTGTTTCGGTTATGGTGAAACATTCTTTTACCTGAGGATCCAGTCTGTGCAGCTGGAAAATAAATATTTTCAAACACATGTCCGGAAACTTTGTTCCAAATATTTTGGAGTAGTCGCTCTTCCCATTCTCTGGGACTAACCTGAGACAAATTCACAACCTCATCCAATATATCTCCTCTTGCTCGCTCAAATAATTCGTCACGATCTTGTTCACGAAGTCTACAAAGGAGATTTATTTAATTTATTATTCCAAAAATCTGCGGTTGCAGTTGTAAAAATCCCTAATTAAATTGTAGATTAATTATGTTTATAATAATTTAAACAATAATAATAATATTCCAGACAAGAAAGATTTTTTCCATGGTAATAAAACCATACCTTCTGTGAGTTTTATAGAACACAATTTATTAATATGAGTATAACCTGCTTGTTTTAGATGATTAACATATCAATGCTATGATTGACATACCTTGGAAAATTATTTTTCCATTCAGATTCTAAGTTGAATCTCCGCGCTTTATAGGCATCAGCCTGTTGTTCCACAGTTTCTTTTACCATCTTCCAAAAACAGTCAGCGACTGCAAGACTTAAATTTCTCGTAGTGACTTGTGTTGATCTTACTTGACTATCCCTAAACAATAAAAAAAAAAACAAAAATAGCATATTTTGTAAGGTATTTTACCATAAATCCGGAAAAATTAAATTAAAAATTGGGAAATAAGAGCTTAACTTAGAATCAACGAAATTAACTCTTGGAACAGACAAATAATAGCTATTTATGTATCAAGGGCGTTACTAGGACTATAATGCCCTGAAGGTCGAAATAGATTTTGACCTGATGGGCATTACAGTCCAGTAAAGCCCGTGGTGCATACAATGCTTTATGTTTTACCCAAAAAAGAGTTTTTCAATGACTAATTACATTATTTATTCGCAATATAAAAAATAAGTTGCACCTGTACCTGTATACGTAAGTAGATAATGACTGGTGTTAAGTTTGACTTTGATGTTTCTATCAGTTAGTCAGTTGGCATTTTTATTTAACGATTTGCACAAAATGGAAGAAATTCCACAAAATATAAGAGAAAAGGCCATAAAAGCGACCGAAAATCTTGTGCCAGTTAAATCAAGGCCACAGTATGATCGGGAGTATGGCATATTTGGTATTTGGAAAGATGCGAACGCAATTCTTCAAATAACTGAAACTGTTTTAATGGCATATTTTCAGGAACTGGTAAGTTATTGATTTTATTTTAATACATATGTTTGTATAAACTTGATCTTTATTGTGAGAGAAATAAAATTGGATAAGCAATAAAATTTCGATATTAGCGCATTAGCGCATTATAAGCGGGCATTATCATAATGCCCGCTTATAATGCCCTAGGCGTGATAGCAGGTATTATTGCTACCATAACATATTCCGTTTCTAAGGTATTACAGATCAATAATAGATGGGTAAAACATAACCAATATTTAATTTCTTTTTACAGTTTTCCCTTGCAATAATTTTGCCCAACGATTTGTTTTTACCAAATACCACAAATATCTTTAAAAATGGTCTATATAATCATAAATACCAGATAAAAATTAAAAAAAAAAAAATCTGGACTTACTTAAACAATCTTGAACTTCTAAAGAAATTCTCTTCATAGTCTTTGATAGTTTGTATGGAATCATCTTTACGCCCTCGGCCAGTGACCACAGCAAAATATCCAAGGGCTTTCATTGGAAATAGTTTACCAGATAAAATTTTTCGTATCTAAAATAATTTACTATGTACTATTGATATAAATACAAATTATGAAAGAATTTTAAAGAAAAATTATAGCAAACTACAAATTCATAACATAGGACTTACCCTACTTGGATCAGCCAAATTTTCTTCAGCCATGTCAACTTTAGTCAATACGAAAATGGTTCTCTTACCACTGGGATCACAGCTGGCGACTAAATCTGTCACATTGCTTCTTTCAGCATCAACAGATCCATCCTTAAAACATGAGAAAAAATTGTTATACTTGTATACTTTTAACTATATTTATATAATTATACACATTGTGTTAGGTCCATGCTATCAATCGAGTTGTAGTGTGTTAAACACTAGTGGATATAGATTAGGCAGAGAATGCATGGATCCAAACCTCCCCTGATACAATGGGGAATCGGAAAAAGGTGAAACAAATATTGCCTTTTGTAATTTTGAACTAGCACAAATATATGTAATTGATATTTAGTAAAAAAGGTGTACTTTATTTTTTATTTAATTTTGTTTAGTTATTATATGAAAACTACCTGGATACATAAAATAATGGCGTTAGGATTATTCATATAGGCTTGCGTCATCTGTTTAATGCTTTCTCTGGTATCAGCAGCCATGTCAGTTGTTTGTGTCTAAAATATAAAAATGACGTTAGTTAAAGAGTTGCCATTTTTATCTAAGCCTTGCTTTAAAAAATATGGCTAACCCCTCTCATTTTGGTAATTGACAAACCTAACTACTAATATAGTAAAGGTAATTTTTGGTATTTCATGGTTCTACTTCCTATTTTTTAATTATAATAACCATAGATAATAACCATAATACACTTACAGATATTATACCTGGTAAATCCACTAACACCATTCTTTGCAAACCTGGACCTGTAATAAAGAAATACTTTATACTAGGAATTTTCTATTATACCTATAATAGAATTTTAAAATACAGCACTAATATTCTCATTGTACCTTATGTAAAAAGAAATCTTTATTTGGACATAAAACTTTACCTTATTAAATTCAAAAATGCATACCATAATACAGGGTGATTCAAATATCGATCACGAAACTTAAGGGGCTGATTCTACTTGACAAAATAAGGGTAGAGCTCCATAAAAATTTTAAAAATGTCATTTGTTTTCGAGTTACAAGCCGTCAAAGTTCAATTTTAATTTTGTTTTTTTCGTCATATCAATTTCACAAACAATCCAGTTGATATTTGGCACACAAATCGAGCTTTGCTGATTATAAAATTTTAAGACAAAAGTACTTTTTTAAAATACCGCCAGAGGGCACTTTACCTAAAACTTAAAATTTATTAACATCATAACTTTTTTATTTTGAATGACATCGCAAAGCTGGGGGCGCCATTTTAGAGACAATCAAAAACTTAAAAATAAGATACTCTTTATTAAAGTCGATAAACCTCACCATTTAGGCACCAATAGACATCAAAGTTTTTATCAATTTCAATCAAATTACCTACATACATACTGGGTGTCCAGTAACTCAACCGACAAACTTAGCCAAACGATTCTACAACAAAAAATAAGAAAAAACTTTATATAAACATATGTCCTAAACGTCTTAGTTTTTGAACTACGGGGTGTTATAAATTTAAATTTTTTTTTTTTTATTTATATTTCACACACAAAATTATGAAGTTCTACCCTTATTTTGTCAAGTAGAAACACCTTCTTAAGTTTCGTGATCGATTTCTGAATCACCCTGTATAGTTATAAATACATATTGATTAAAAAAGTTTAACACTAAAAAACATCACCCCTATCTATTTTTAAAGTTGTTTTTAATATTACAGTAATATTTAAATTATTTTAGTTTATGTCTTCATCTCCTCTACAAAAACTCAGCAGGGTAATTACCTTTTACTGTCATTGAAATAACCTCACTTGAAACAGTCTTTCCTCCTTTGACACTGTTTCTCATTCTAAGTTCAACCTCCTTTCTGAGGTCAGAGAGATCACTTTCTTTCGTTAGATCAAACTCCCTGGATGAGTCGCGAAATTGGGCAACATGGTAAGGACCTTCAGAAAGAGTCACTTTCACTGGTGCTCTAAAATGTTTTAAAAATATAGAACTCCTTTCTAAGATAAGCAAAAGCTGTAGAAAGGTGACATAAATCATTAAAGTTTAGTATAGTAAGAACATTTTAAAAGCGCAAATTCGGTACCCTTTGAAAATAATACAAAAAACATAAAAGAGGCCGCCTGCAATCGGACTATTTTATACAAAGGCGCCGCTATCCTTTACAGCGACGAAAAGTAAAAGAGTTTAAATAATAAGAGCTATTGTTGTGTTTCCGATGCAGTCCCGCGAAGTCTCGCTACTTTTGTCAAAGATTTTTTTACCTTTTCCTTTATCAGTTTTTTTACTTACAATTGTCTTCCTACTTTTTGCTACTTCTAAGTGTAAGGACAGATACAAGATTTTTTTATAATTTACAAGGTTTTCCATTTTAAAAATTAATATGTTTTGACCTACATTCTGCATTCTGATGAAAGATATGGATTCTACAGAATCTAGCCAACAAAACAGTGTTTTTATTTATTTTATACGTTAAAAAATAAAGAAAGTTGGGAAGATGTATCTCTATTATGCTTCTAAGAATAATTTAAAATTATTTTTCAGATTTGGATGGTCATATTTCCGAAACTTATTGAGAAAGACACATCAAATGTAGTATTTTTTAAAGCATTTTAAAGATTTTTTGGTGGTGATAAAATATTCAGGGTATTCCATTAAAAAAATCATACTTATTGTCGTACCCTGTATATCATATGAGATAATAATCATCGGATTACTGATTAGAATACTACCGAATTAACCAAACAAGCTGATATTTTAGTTTATTTTGTACAATAAAAAATAATAATGTTAAGGGGTGTAAATTTATAATAACATATAATAAGTTTTAGGTTTCCAAAAAGCATTTGTAATAATTTATAATATTTTTTTTTTATATTTTTCCAGTAAAAATCACCTCATTTTAAGTTAAATTGGCAAGTTTCAGAATTTTGACCAAAAAATTAATTTTTATCCCACAGTGTGATGACCAGCTGCATCAACCGGCATATCATAAAAGAAATATAGCAAAGGCGGCCGCGAAGACAAGCAAGCCGATTTATTTGCTTTAAACTTTTTGTGATTTTTTTCTAATCAAAGAGCACCGAATTTACATTTTTAAACTGTTCCTTCTATACTGTTTGATGAACTTACTGGTGAAAATTATCTCTAAACTATTGAAATTTCAATATTTGTACAATTGAAAACCTACGCATATTCCTTTAAGAGTGTTAATTCTTTATTTAACAAAACACCCTACCTCGTCATCATTTCTCCAGCACCTCTTGGAAAAATTCTAGCTTGGGCAATCATTTCCAAAACTGAAGTTTTTCCACTACTTTGATCTCCCACAACCACAACTCTCGGAAGCTGATCTTGAGTGTTATAGCCACTATCAAAATCTGCTAACTCATCTAAGACCTCACTGTACATGTCAATTAAACTTCGTTTTACTTTTCTCAGATTAGGTTTCCGACCCTAAAAACATTTAAAAAAAACCATTCAGAAAAAATGTCAATATTATGTCCATCCAACATTTTTTATTGTATACAGGGTGTTCATTTAAAAACTTACCACTTAAGTTATCTGCGAAAAGAGACAGATTTGAGAAAATCGCCGAAACACCAGTGGCGGCTCGCGGGTCTAAAAACAAGTGTAGTGCAGGAAGGGAAAAAGCGCATTCACCATTTTAGCAAAATTGAAAATACTCAACTATCAAAAGTCTAAGTAAAAAGTCTTAATATCTAAACTTACCTAAATTTTATACACCAAATCAATCATTCTATCTTTTAATGCAGCAAATTTATTAATTATATCTTTATAAAATGGTTCAGTTTTTATCAGTTCCTGTAGAAGCTCCTTTTGAATTGAAATACTGGCCAAAGATAAAAGTCTATCTTGGGATATAGTGTTTCTTAAGAAAGTTTTTAAACGCTTAAGACTAGAAAAACTTTGTTCCACTGACACGCTTGTCGACGGTATCGTTAAAATTAGCGAAAAAAGTTTATACGCCTCGGTAAAAATGTCTTTATTTGCGCCAACTTGTTTTACTAGCTGCTGCAATGAAATATTTTTATAACTTTCATCAGCAAATATTAGGTCCAGTTTTTTTTGAGCCGCTGATTTTTTGGAAATGATTCGGCATATATCTCCAATAAATTTTGAAAAGAATCAGTGGGAAAGTTTGGTTATACTGGCCAAACTTTTCAGTATCAGCAAGACAAAGAAATTGTAGTTTGTAACATCCATCGAATCTTACTTCCATTTCCATCAAAATATGATGTAATATTTCATAGAAAAGTGCTCTGTACTGTCCTTTAATTTCTTCCTATGAAAAATCAGTCGCGAATAATACTCAAACGGAAACAATCGAAATAATACGTGAAAACCAACGAAACGACCAAAACTTATACTATCTTTTTAAGGCTAGCGATTTACCAAGCAATACAACTGATACTTTCACCCGCGATTCTGGCCGCCGGCAAGTATAGCGTGGTCATGGCAACGGAGCGTTAAAGCGTAAACAAAACCCCGCATGAGGTGTATACTTTGGTCCGTTTTATATTTGCAATACACTTACTGATCGCGGATTGCGATGTCGCGTTACCGAAAGCGGAGGAAAGCGACTCGCGCCAGCGGTTAATTTATATGCTAGATTTTCATGGCGAATTTTACAAATAAGGAATGGAAATGAGAAAAATGAATTGAATAATAGTAATATGTTTTTTATGTTTTATTATTTATTTGTGGTGAAGTGGCACTTCACTTACTACACCTGAATAGCCGCCACTGCGAAACACGTTAAGATGTTTATAGAGGGGGAACGTTTTTTACAACAAATTGGACGGCACTCCTTCAATCCCTTAACCACCAGGGCCACAACCCCAAAAGTTTAAAATGAGAAGGGGGATCGAGTAATACATTATTTTAAAGCTCCTGACAAGTACTTTGGAACCCTAGAATATGAAGTCAATATCTTCACCTACTACAAAATGACCGTACTTTAAATATTACCCAAATGCCTGATTGGGATCGCCATATTTCCGAAATATTATAAAGTAAGATGGTAAGATGTACTTAATGTGGCATTTTTTATTTAGCTCTTATAATCTTTTATTGGTAATATAATATACAGGGTGCTTCATTAAAAAAATATACTTTTTAGTCTACACTGTATATTATTACTAGTATCACCATTAAAGATTTTTAAAAGAGCTTTAAGAAAATACCACATTAACTACATCTACTTTATTAGTTTCGGAAATGTGGCCATTCCCATCAGGTATTTGGGTATTTTTTAAAGTACTGCCGTTTTGTACAAGGTGAAGATATTGACTTTATATTCTAGTGTTATAAAGTTCTCATCAGAAGCTTTAAAATGGTGTATTACTCGATCCCCTTTTCATTTAAAAATTTTGGGGTGGTTAGTTCTGGTGATTAGGGGGTTGAAACAAGGTTGGCAAAATAAAAAATTCACTGGTTTTTGTGGGAAGAAACCACTTTAATGTTAAACAAAAAGCCACCAAACAAAAATCCATACAAAAGTCCAGTAAACAAACTATTTTTAACAGAAATACATAGTTTATTAAAAACATAAAAATAAAACAGTACTTATTCTATAATACTGAAATAACATAGATAATAATAATACCCAATAATTTTACAACTTTGGGAACTCTCTCTGGCTGAAGCCTGTTTTTAAGTCATTCCAGACAAATCTATAAGTATTAAATACTGTCTACAAAAAAGCAAATGTTGCAGGACAACTATGGAGATGTAAAAAAAACTGTAATTTTAATTAAATTATTATCTTTTTTATTAAATAATTAAATTTAGATTTGACAGTTGGCCACCACTTACTATATTCTGGAATACTGTTTAATACTGAAGTTTCAAACAATGATTTTGGAATACAGTTCAGTGTCTTTTATTCGTAACAGCAGGTAATTTTGTATGAAATCAGTAGATCATCCCAAAAGACACTTTTTTTCTGCCGCCAACTTGCTAATTTGCCGATTTGATATTAAAATTTGAGATGAAGATAGTCAAAAATTCAGAAAAACACAAAAATTCTTCAAGAAGTACAAAAAAACCACCAAAAACACAAAAAGCTAATACAAAAAGGCAAAAATCTAGCCACCACTACACAAAGAGCCGGTTTTTTTGCCAACCCTGGATTGAAAGGGCACCATCCAAATTTTTTATAAAAAACGTTCCCCCTGAATAAATATCTTGACGTGTTTCAGCGATTTTCTCAAATCTATCTCTTTTCGCAGATAACTTCAGTGGTAAGTTTTTATGCAAAATGTATAAGAAGCATTTATAAAATAATGTACCTGCTTTAACAATAAATTCTGCTTTCTTAATTCCTTATTTTCTTTTTCCAATTTTTCTAACTCTCTCTGATATTTAATTTGTGTTTGCATCATCTCTTCTTGAATCTCATTTAACCTTTGTTGGGCTTCACGTCGAATTCTATCTTCTTCACTGTCCTGTCTAGCAAAAGGTCTTGCATATGCTACATTCTTTTCCTGAAGTTCATTTTTAACTTCTAAAAAGTAAGTAAAATTTTTAATTTACCTAGGTAAAAAGAATAGAAATTTTATTTCGTACCTGAGTACATTCGGTCAATCACATCAGTAAGGCCACGGGATGTACCTAAATAATATTAAAAAACTGTTATTAAAATAAAATTTAAAATAATAAAATAAAATTTTAACCTATATTAAGAACTAAATAACTTCTTCGTCTAATATCTCAAATCCAATGTCATTGAACTTTTTAGTCATGAATTTGGTTTTTAATTAATAAAGTAATTGTTAAGAAAAATGAATAATTATTATCAAGCTTCAAGAAATGTAATCCCAAACTGGACTCCACAATGAATGTCTTTCATTTAACAAGTATTGTACAGCACTCTTGCAACCGATGGATCAAAATGCTATCAGACTATCAAAATTATTTTACCGAAAAAGCCTTTTAGCCCACATTTTATCAAGTAACAAAGACAGCTTTGTTACATTGTTAAAAACTCTTAACCTAAAAGATGAAGCATATGTCTGCTATGCAATGCTTGGGAAAAGGTCTCTTCTGAAGTCTTGCAGAAGTGCTGGGACAAAATTATGTCCGATAATGATGAAGACATTGAATATGATGCTGAAGATCTAATTTCTCTAAGCAAATTACGCCGTTTTACGTTTGTTATTTTTTTATTTAACTCTATTTTTTAAATGTTGCTGGAATGCTTAATGTTTTGGCAGAATCAAATCTAACAAACGTGGAAGTTCGTAATTGGGTTGAAAATGATGAAGATCTGTTACCGCTGGAAGAAGCAGATGGAGATGAACCTGAAGTTAACGAGCATAAAGGCTTGGAATTAGATAATCAAAACAAAACTGTTAAGAACGCAGAAGCAGCTAAAAGTTTTAACCTCTGTTTAAAATGGGCCGAAGAAAATGATATTCCACTAAATGATATTCTTGTACAGGGTGGCTCGAATTCGACGCTCATCATTGGGATTTCGGAAACCGTAAGAGATACAGGATCGGTTAAATAGAGGCAAAGTTGCGCAATTTGATGCTCAATAAAATGCCGTTTTGCTTTTTAAAAATTCCGAGTACTTCCGAAGATATTCGAAAAAACCGGAATTTTCAATTTTGGTTTCTATTGTTTCCTGGCTATATTTGTTAAGATAACTTAAAATGGAAAACACGTTTTTATGGCAACTTTTTCTGCTCTATAATTCAGTGTGATTAAATATTGAATCTGACGTTTCGGCTTCTGGTGACCATCATCAACTTAATTTTTTTAAAATACGGGCCTGATATTTTTTCAATTTAAGTAAATCCTTTCATCACTCTTAAAACACTATATATCGCCACTTTGATATTTGCCGATTGGAGAAATGGCCTTTATGAATAATCAAAGATGTGTAAAGCAAATAAAAATTAGAAATTACTTTAGAAATTATTACCATATTCTTACTTTTTTATATATTTTTAGTGTTATTTATTCTTAATTACTGTTTTTTTTTGCGTTTCAAAATAAAAAATTTAATAAAAAGAATTGCTTCGCTAATCCGAATTATTGCTAATCCGAATCGCCTTGGTTTTTATTAGTTCGGATTATCGAGTCTGCACTGTATCTGGTAAATCGTAAGACCAAAATCTATAAAAGTGACAGTTTTTCTACTACAATTTTCTTATATTGATTATATTAGAATTCCCAGTTTAAATTTATCTTTATCTTTATCTTATCTTAATGGAGAAATTGATGTATACATTTACATAGGTATACTTTTGACATTTATCTTCAATTTCAAAAGGGATCTGATTTTTGTAATATAGAAATTTTACTACCATTTTTAACTAAAATTTGTCACACCCTATTTTAAATGTAACTGTTTTAGAGATATTTAAAAATCAAATCAACATACTTTTAAGCATATTTTATTAATAAAAACCTCAAATTATGAAAACAATTATTTTGTCTTGAATTAGTATTGACTTCTAAAGAAGCATTTTAGCATTAACCTTGAAAAATCATTATCTTCTAGTTAAATCTGAAGGATGGTGATCATGAAAAACTTTTAAAAATTTAGAACCAGAAAGTCTAATATATTTTTTTTAAACTAACCATTTTTCTTTCAAAAAGTGACTTTGAGAACAATAACTATATGTGGAAATAAGTATGTCTTAAAAATTAAATTGTATTAAAATATCTGGTTAAGAGGTTTAAAAAATGAATAAATATAAATAAAAAACATATGAATCAGACAGAATGTACTCAAATAACGACCAAATTTTAGCACAATTACCTTTGGTTGATTTCTCTTTTTCAAGTTTTTCTGAATTTTCTGCAGCAGCTATGGCATCATCAAGTCTTTGGTCAAACCAGCCTCTGAATTGAGCATATTTTGCTTCTGATAGGGATTTTATTCTTGGATCTAAACAGTAGTAACATTTATGTTAATATGCAATATTTCGCTTCCTAAAATGAGCTTATTGGGACTCCAGATTTTTACATATTCTTACCTATTTCAATATTATTTTTGATGCTATCTTTGAATTCGATAAGGTTACCTCTCCATTCATTCCATTTGTCATTATCAGGAAGAACATCATCAAGCCATTTAAGATCTGGTAAACCTTCCTTCCAATCATTATATTTCTAAAATTAAATATATTCTAAACAAAAGTGCAAAACCCTCGGCAAAATCTAACATAAAAAAGTGATTTTGATATACTAGCTTAAATATTACTAAGTTCCGCTTAACTTACTTTATTTAAAGCTCCTCCCCCTGCTACAGCACCTCCGATAATCAAATACCTAATCTTAAGTACCCCTCTTAAAGCTCTTACAAAAAGCATTCCATACTCTCTTCTCTGAAACTTGTAGTGTTGGTAGAAGAGAGGCTTAGATCTATCCACAGCCCGGCCACCCCATATGCTGGCAATTCCTCTTTGAAAGCGTCTCTGGGAACCATATTTAAGGGGGTTCTTTGAGTAGGAACTTATTACTACTCGGCTAAGAAATATATTTAGTTTTAAATGACACAGTCTCCAAGCTTTTTTAATTATGTTGTGTAATACCTAGGTATTACCAACTGATATACTATTTATACATAATAAATCACAATATTACTACTTTAAAAATTAGCAAAAATAGCAAATTTTGAAGGTGATATAACCTATAAACAATAGTGGTGAAAACAATCTTACCCGAATTTGCCTTTTAATAAATGCTCCATTTAAGCGTTTAGGGTGTTTATTGCATTCTAAATTACTGGATTTGTGCTAAGAAAATCAAAATATTATACAAAATTTATAAAATTACCGACACCCTGGAATTCGAGTGTCAAAGTGACATAGCCAGTACTGTAACAAAAATATTAAAGTAGTAAATATTATTAAAATAAAACTATTTAAAATATCCTGCATTTATTATATTAAAAATGACACCATCCAGATTAAGGATTATTAAATCTAAATAATTTTTGTAGTTAAAAGTTGTTACTGATCATAAAATAAAATCTTGCAATAGGTTCCAAAAAAAAATAATAATAATAAGACGGCTCTGTTCAATTTCTTTCATTTGTGGGCAAATGAACTACTTTTGACGTTTAACACGTTCGCTACCGAGGGTCATTTTGTGTTTCGACCCCATAAACCACTTTATTATTTTTTGTAAAATTACTTTCTTTTGATGTTTATTGAAGTGCTTATTAGTTGTAGTGTTGGAATTTAACATATTTGAGTGTTTATTTAACCCGACTCATATATGAGTCGGTGGTCCATTTTATTACATTTTTTTAAAAAAGTTACTTTCACTAGATATAGGTATTTACTAACAGTATATAGGTACATTTTTGATATCAAAATCGTTAATAAAAAAATTATTCTAAGAATCTAAAAACTAAACTAAAATCTAAAAAAAATATATTTCTTGTACAAAATTTTTGGCAAAAGACTACATAATTTTTTATCTAAATATCTAAAAAAAATAAGTAAAAAAAATTGCTTCTATGATATCTTTGACATAAAAAACTAAACAAAAATATATTCTAAATATCCAAAAATTGAACTAAAATAAATACTATACTTATACTAAATGCTACACCCAGACCACCTGACATACATACGAGCCGAAGCATTACACAGACCGTGTTTTAAAACAAAACCTCTACAGGAAACCCCGAATTTTTAAACTCGCATTTAGTATTATAATGTAGCCGGCTCACATTTGAGCCGGCGGTCTATTTTAAAATTGTATTGGCTCATATATGAGCCGCTTGGTAGCGAACGTGTTAAGGACCTTTAACCTAACTTATGTGTTATTATTTGAATTTCCCAAAAAAATGGATTTTCAAAATATGTGTAGAATTTGTTTAATTGAAAGTAACACTAGCGAAACTGTTTCACTTTTTAAAGATAACTTCTTACAAAAAGTTTAAGGAAGTCATTTCGATAGAGGTATTTTTATTAATAATCTTAATTTTTTATTAGGTTGTAGCACAGAACTCTTTTAAGACTCTTTTTAAGAGTTCTGTGGGTTGTAGATTTAAAATCATACCCAAAAGTATGTTTTTTTCCATCATTTTTAAATGTAAATTTGGTAATTGTTTTAAATGTAAATTTTCTCTGAAATATCTATAGTTATGTGTAAATATATCATTGGCAATTTTAGATACATGAATTTGACAAGTTACCTTCTTCACTATGTAAAAATTGTTTTGATGCTGTAAACAAATACTATACTTTACGAGAAACTGCAAGACAGAGTGACCAAAAGTTAAAGGAACTACTTTTAAAATTAATAAAAAACGAGCCTCTTGAAAAACATAAACAAAACCATAATAATAGAGATTTAATTCCTGAAAAAATAAGCAATAGAATAAAATCAACTGAATCTGATATTTGTGAAAACACCAAAACAATCACAGAACAAAAATTTGAGTGTCTACAATGTGGAAAACAAGTAAAAACTAAGTACTCTCTAGAAAGGCATCTACAGATACATTCAGGAATCAAACCACATGAATGTAGGTACTGTAACAAAACCTTCTTATTAAATTCCAATCTCTTAAAGCACTTACGATTACATAATAATGAAAAAAATCATGAATGTTTAGTTTGTGGAAAAAAATTCATGGCTAGAAATAAGTTGGTTATACATATGAGAATTCATACTGGTGAAAAGCCTTATCATTGTAATTTTTGTGGAAAAGGTTTTGCAACAAGTGAGCAAGTTAAGGTGCATGCTAGAGTAAGTGATTAATTAATAGTAAACTTAAATAATTTTTTCTTATCAATAAAATATTGTTTTAGACAAAATAAAAGACTTATCTTAGTGATAGGCAACAATCAGTGTATGTTAATACCCTACATAGTGGCGAGAGGAGTGTACATCTGTGGTGTACCCCATGGTTCCATCTTGGGGCCCTTTCTTTTTATTAAATATTAATTCAATAACTAAACTTGCCCTGAAGGGATTTATCAAAGTGTATGCAGATGACACAACTCTTGTATACTCTGGTAAATCATGGGTAAATCTCAAAAAGACATAACTAAAAATATTCAATATTACTTAGATTTAATACTCCAGTAGCTTTTTTACACAGACTAACTTTAAACATAAAAAATACTTCTTATATGTGGATAGGAAATAAGAAAAATAACAAATAAAGTCCTTTTGATAAAATTTATTTTAATTATAGATCACTAAATTATTCAAAAAAGATAAAATTTTTGGGTCTGATAATCCATGAGCAGAGGAACTTACGTAAGTACATAGAGGGAGTGAGAGACAAAATAGCAGGACCAGCTGGTATTCTGGGTCGCTTATCTTACATGGTTCCTGGATGACTTTTTTGATCTGTGTATTTTGCAATTGTTTATTCTCATCTGCAATATCTCGCTGGCATTCAGTGCACAACATACAAAAGGTTTCTTGAACAAATTTAATATTTACAAAATAAGGCATTTAAAAACCTGTATTCCTTATCATTTAGGTATAAGACTAAAGACATCTATGAAAGTTTTAATATTAAATCAACAAAGAGCATCCTCTATACACCAAATCATAAAAAGGAAGAGATTATCAAAAATACATTTTACAAAACAGAGTGAGATTCATCAACATTTAACAAGCATAACAAGGCACTGTAACAGCCTGGTAAAACCTCAGGTGTGCGCAACGCCAGGGCATAAATTCAATTTATTTTACTGGTGTAAATGAGTACAACAAGCTTTCTAGTAAAATAAAATAAAATAAACTTAAGAGAATTCAAAATTAAAATTGAAAAAGAAATTCCTTTGTATATTGAAATTCAGTTTTATGACTGATTCTTCTTCTTGTTCATAAAACTGTTGTTAAGAATTCGTAATGCTGATATTTTAGATGTACTTAAATTTGCTGTGATATGTGTAATTTTATATAAAGGCGGCCCTATTTTTTTGTTTTTTAGGATTTAATAAACCCCTTTTATTATTTTTTTATTATTTACTTAGTTAGGTGATAAGAAGTAGTGAATAATAGAAAAAGAAATAAAAGATAAACTTTTATTTTCAAGTTTGTCTCAAGCTTTAAAAGGTTTATAAAACTGTTTAGGAAAAATACTGTTACACTCTGTTTATAAGATTTTTATTTTAAGGTTCATAGTGGTGAAAAACCTTATGAATGTGAATTATGCAACACTAAATTTGCACATGCAAATACACTTATGGTGCATAGGCGGAGCCACAGCAACTATAGGCTCTATCAGTGTAATTATTGTAAATCTTCATTTAATCAAAAAGTACATTTAGGTAAAGTTTTACTAAAATACTTTTTTGATCCCAAAAATTCTTTAATAATATATTGTCAATTTTTTATTTCAATGCATTTAATTTAAGATAGTTGTTGTGGTATAAGAGTACCATTAGAAAATTGTTTTTTTTGTGTACATATAAAAGACGTTTTAATACAATTTCCATTAAAATTTGAAGTTGATTGACCACCTAGAATCTGTACTAATATATAAAGAGGTAAAGTTTGTAAGTTTGTTTGTGGGTTTGTTTGTTAGAAGCCGCTAATCTTCGGAAGTACCACATACATAGTGTTTAAAAAACAGTTCACATATAAAATTCGTTATTACTCAACGGATTATGATGCGTTTTTTTTTTAATTTGTATTATAATAATAATAATATATATAAAAAAAACATTTACAGTGTTTAAAAAATAGTTTACATTTAAAATTCGATATTACTTAACGAATTTTAATGCGGTTATTTTAATAGATAGAGTGATTCAAAAGAAAGGTTTATATGTATAATAATATGCAAAAAACATATCCAGAGTGTTTAAAAAAGTTTATATTTAAAATTCGATATTGACGTTACTATCATTACTTAAAACTAAAATGCATTCTAACAATAATATTATACTCTCTGGAGGTTTACAAAATTGCTTAAATATAAAGATTTGCAAGAAAATCATCAGTAGTCAAAAAAATAATGTACAAGGACTACCAAATTTTTTTAAATTAAGTTTCTTATCACTGTATAACGGATTTTGATGCGGTTTTTTTTAAATAGATAGAGTGATTCAAGAGAAAGGTTTATATGTATATAATAACATCCAAAATCTTTACGGTATAGGAAGGGAAATTGTTTTACTCCAAATTAAACGCGTCAGAAGCCGCGGGCAAAAGCTAGTCTTAGATAAGTTCAATTAAAAACTGAAATATTTGACATGGATGGTATAACGCTCTTCGTAATTTTGCATAATCTAAATTTTTCTGACAATATTGTACCATGACAACTACCTTAAAATGTGCTTTGGCCGAGGCTTTGGCATACAGGGTGTTTCACAACTTATCCGACAAACGAAATAAATAAAAACCATTTCTTGGCATGGTCAAATCCCTATCTAATTAAAGATTAAATTTAATAGTAAAGATATTTTTTTACTGTAGAATTTGATATTATCAATACGAAATGACCATGCCAAGAATTGGTTTTCATTTATTTACGCGAAAACCGTGCATCAAATTAAATAATAAAGTCCAAAGATCAAATTTGTTTCAAAGTAAATGGGGATTTAAAAAAATATTTTTATTTCAAAAAATTACAGTGGCGTACTATTTTTTTATTAGAAAATGTTTACCTTAAACCTCTCATGGACGACACTGGTAAAAACTATTTTCTTGTATGCCAAAAAATGTCTTTTGGCATACAAGAAAAAGTTATTTTAAAAAACTATAATTTTTTAACACCCTGTAGTTAAAAAACTAAAACGTTTAGGACATATTTCATATAAAGTTTTATTCTTATTTTTTATTGTAAAATTATTCCTTAAAGTTTGTCGAATAAGTTGTGAAACTCACTGTATATGTATATTACTTTTTAGATTTTTTTTTTAGAAAATCATGTACGAATAAATCATACAAAAGAATGTCCGTTTATGTGCTGTGAATGTGGAGAAAGATTTTCTACAAATGATAAACTAAAGAGGCATTGTATACTTCATAATGGGGAAAAGCCTCATCATTGTGAAGTATGTGGAAAAAAGTTTAGCACAGGTACATTAATATATTTCAGAACTGAGTTTATTAGTTTTTAGAGACTTGATGAACATGCAATGTTAGTAGAAATAACTCCTTTACTTGGAAGATGTGAGTGGTTCACTTCAGGTCACAAGCATATAAACGTATTCATATAGATTTCAGAAGGTTTAATTGAATGTGCAGACACAAATCTACTGGGTATCTCAGAATATGTTTGCAATCTTATGGATTCATATAGAACACATGAAAATAATATGACGTCCCTCTTTACTGAGATATGTGCCTTTAGAGGACGCCGCTTAAAATTGTTTTTCTTGACTATTTCACTACAGTGTTTTACAATGGGAAAATGTTATAACAACCTCCTGTTTTTTACTGGCAAAACTCCTACCTTGATATAACCAACATGATAGTATTTCAGCGACTATTTCACTAGAGTCTTTTATACTGGCAAAATGTCATAGCAACCTCCTGTTTTCCACTGGCAAAACTCCTACCTGCTTCTTACCTTGATATAACCAACATGATGGTATTTCAGCGACTATTTCACTAGAGTCTTTTATACTGGCGGCAAAATGTCATAGCAACCTCCTGTTTTCTATTGGTAAAACTCCTACCTGCTCCTACCTTGATAAAACCAACATGATGGTATATGGATGGTATTTCAGCGGCAAAACTTAGTTAGGTTAAAGTAAAAGAGGTAAAAATACTATTGTCAGTTTGACAAGTGTCGCCTATTTTTTAAAATAAAATATGGAATCTTTTAAATCAAAATGCGAGATTTGGAAGCCAGTGTGAGTCAGAGATTAAAAAGCAGTATGTTAAAATATTCCGCCTAATACACAAAAATCAAAAATCCATTTGGAAGCAGTTTTCTCAGTTTTTGAAGAAGCAAATTATAGGCTCGAGAAACCACTTCTGTAATAGAGTTCCACGTCTCAATCGCTGCAGGTTAACCAAACTCAAAACCAGGCTTTGATTGTTACTGTGTTATTGTAATAACTGTACATTTAATATAAATTGTAATAAAATATAATCCTACCTTGTTAAGAGGATGCCGTAGCACGTTAAATTAGCTAAAACGCGATTCGCTGCCGTTTTTTAAATATTTGTTTTGAAAAAGTTGTACATAGAAAAGTTTCCTAAAATGATCCAAAGATAATCGGGAAGTTAATTGATTTTTGGTAATGGTAATAATTAACACATTAAATTTCCCAAAATTA
Source organism: Listronotus bonariensis (assembly GCA_014170235.1). Classification (NCBI taxonomy): domain Eukaryota; kingdom Metazoa; phylum Arthropoda; class Insecta; order Coleoptera; family Curculionidae; genus Listronotus; species Listronotus bonariensis. The sequence goes on from JACEGR010001476.1 coordinate 125,043, forward strand.
CAAAACCGTAAAAATAACCAACTTTCCGATAATCTTTGGATCATTTTAAGAAACTTTTCAATATACCACTTTTTTCTTAAACGAATATTTAAAAAACGGCAGCGAGTCGCGTTTTAGCTCATTTAACGTGCTATGGCATCCCCTTAATATAATACCATGATATATATAATTCATTAGTTTTAATTAAAGTTTGAAGTTTGGCTTGTTTTTCTCGTGAAATAGTCTTGTCGAATATCATTCGAGAAAAAATGTAGGCAAATTATTTCTCTTATTTTATTCAAGTTTGTTGCTTTTTGGTAATTTCCTTCATGACATTTATTTAATACCAGTCGCCTTCGGCTCGTGTTATTATTGAAAATGTCATTCACGAAATTGCCAAGGCAACAACCTTTCATACAATCGAAATATTTTGCCGGCAAAATTTTCTCTTTTATGATATTATGTACGATAAAACTTAGTAAGGTTAAAGTAGAAAAGGTAAAAACTAATGTTGAATGGTATGTAAATTAAAGGTTAAACACTTACTTGTAATTCTCGTGAAATAGTCTTGTCGAATATCATTCGGGAAGAAATTTTTAGGCAAAATATTTCTCGTTTTATTCAAGTTTGTTGCTTTTTGATAATTTCGTTCATGACATTTTATCAAATCCACGAGCTTGAAAACCACTCGCTTGACAGCTCGTGGTTTTGTTGTAAATGTCATTCACGAAATTGCCAAGCAACAGACTTGCATACAATCGAAATATTTTGCCAACAAAATTTTCTCTCTTATGATATATACGAATATCTTTTATGGTACTTTGTATATTGAAATAATTTTTTGACATGTCAAATCTTACTAAGGACTCCTAAAAATGATGAAAACCCCTCCTATTTCATTACACTAAGTACTATAAACGTTATTCAAGAAAAACCTATTTTTAGCGGCGTCCTATAAGGGCATATACATATCTTAGTAAGGATGGGCTTCGGAAGAAAGTTTATAGGAACTTGTCATATTAGTTTTGTGTTTACTTTATGAATCTGAAAGATTTTCCACATATTCTGGGACAACCTGTATATTCTGGGATCTAGATGGATCCAGTTTCATCTGGGAAGAAACCAAAAAGTCTTTCAAGCTAAATAAAAAACCATTTTTTTCTGTTTTTGCCTAAAAACAGTTGGTTAAGAGTTTCTGTATTTGTTTTAACCTACAATAGATATTTATAATTTTTAGGCACTGAATTAAAACGCCATCTTAAATCACATTCAAGTGAAAGAGCATATATTTGTGATTTTTGTGGGAAATACTTTAAAACTTCATCATATTTAAGTTCCCACAGAAAAATTCACACAGGAGAAAAAATCATGTCTGCAGATATTGCCAGAAAGGATTCAGGTAAGTAAAAATTCTAAGCTGAAAGAAGCTAGTATTTTTTTTTACGTACAGTTCAGTTGTAAAACAGGCAATATAATACTTTTTTATTTTTTAGAGAATCCGGGAATTTGAAAATTCATTTAAGGATTCATACTAATGAGAAGCCCTACGTGTGTGATGTTTGTGGACTTAGTTTTAGTCAGACAAATAGTTTATCGTGTCATATGAAAACTCATGCTGTTAGTGAAGAGAATACTGGATTTTAAAATTGTTGTTTACATAGATTTCCTTTTTGAATTTTTAAAAAATTTATTTCAGAGCTTACTTACCAATCCTGATTAAGTAAATAAGGCATGCCTTTTTGTTGCAGGCAAATAAATATTGGATTTTTGAAGGCAAACCTTCAACGCATATTCATACTTTTCAAACCATATTATTAATTAACATTGGTATTTAACTAACATTAGAGCAATTTTTTTGATCTGTTTTATTTATAATGGCAGCTAAACAACATTATTTTATGTTTTTACATAATTTAAAGGAAATGGCCTTTTCATAACATTTTATTGTTACAAATCATGCAAATAAAAATTAAGTCAAATAAAATGTTTATTATGTATTTTTGAGAGAATAAAAATAAAATGATGGTAAAATTAGCTAGGTTAATTTCGACCGAAGGTGACAAATTCAAATTTCCCGCTTAGCCGAAATACAAGATTTGACGATTTTGACAGATGAAGAAAAATTGCTTTTGTTTGACCGCTTTGTGCAATTGTTTTCTACGTGGTTTCCTAGCTTTTTAGTTTCTTTTTAAAGAAAAGAGTTTTTTAAAAGACATAATTAAGTGTATTCATTACCTAATTAGTGTGTGTTGTGTGATTAATTGGTGATGGCTAGTCGAGAAGGCGAGTTATTCAAGTAGACTGTTAGGAGCTGTAAACATTTTGTTTAAAACCTTTTAAGTTTGTAGTTACTTAAAAAATTACATGAAATTAGGGAGTTGCCTTATTAAAAGTTTTAAAGATGTAATAATAAAAAATATTATATATATTTAATAGTTTTTTTTTAACATTTAACTCCTTTAAATTATTTCTCCTATGTTTTGGATCTGAAAATTGAATGTAAGTGTCCCTTAAATACATACTATTTTAATTTTGTGTGATTTGCTATCTTTTTTTTTTAATCTTATGACATACCTTTAATTTTTTATGGTTTATTGTTACTGTATAAAGATTTATATTATGTAACTTTTTTTAATGATAAAGTTTTACTGCCTTTTTTCTAATTTTTTTCGATTACAAAATTCTAAATATGTAATTTAATTTTTGGGACATTCAACTTATAAAACTTGCAATACTTATTTAATGATAAATGCCTTTATCCTAAACGCATTTTTTCATCATAACTTATTAATGATGGATGCCATCACAGTATCTGCAACACGTGGCCCAATACCAGCCAATTGCCCACTTTCGTGTCTTTTTGCCAATGCCTTGCCATTAAAGAGTGTTGGCCATGCCAGTAAATTAAATGTACATGGCCGGCAAAAAATGTTATATGGGAAGTGACAACAAAGTTTTATATTTTATTTTTTATTGCTTAATCAGAAAAAAAACTAAAACCTTTATGAAAGGTCAGTAGCGTTTCTTAATAATATTGGTTGGGCAGCCCACAGAGACTGGACCCAATAATCATAAACATACATTAAGTGTACCAAATTTTATCTACATCGCTTAAAGGGTTTTTGAGATATTTACAAATACCGAGTCCGGACATATGTGTATAGAAAAAAAACCTTGTAAAAGACAAAAAATTACCCTGTTAGGTTTTCCTATTATCTTTATACTGAATTTATTGAATAAAAATACACACATGTATTTAATGAATTTTATTTTCTTGATATTTATAGACATATAAATAAAACCTTACAAACTAAACTTAAGTTATTTACAGAAAATAGCTATTTACAAATTTTAGCTAGCCATTAAACACTACATTACTACAATTATTATAAATAAAATTATGTACAAAAAATAAATTATATACATTTAAAAATGGCAGTGACTTTTGACTAACTAAACTACAAAAATTGTACAATACATTTACGGTAGCATAATACTTTTTCTTGGTTTATTAGATTAGAGTTATACTTATTAAGAAGCTAAAGAGCAGAGATTTATTTGTGTTTAAGTAGAAAAACGAAAGTAATTTTTTAAAATTCTAAAATATTGTTTTCCAAAAAGTATACAGTAATCTTAGGACCAATATACCTAAAATACTGTGTTTTGTTCATTTACCAATATTTAAGTAACTAATTACATCTTAAGGTAGACAGGACACATTTTTTATAATGGCACCATTTAGTGTACCAGGTGGTGCTTAGCCAGATTGGCCACAGAAAATCCTATGTAAATTTGGATACTTTTAAATATTGGCTTACCTAATATTACAACAAAATTGTATAGGGCTTTTTAAAGACGTTGATAAGATAAGCTTACACACTAAATTTCGTTATTTTATAATTGAATAAAAATAAAAATTATTTAGGAAAAACTATTTCTTAAATCGTTATGAATCCAGCAGTAATAAATAAAATGTCTAGTAAATTTTTTATTGAGGTTTTACTTTCTATTAGCTATTCATTATTATTTAGTCATTATTGGTGGATTCATTACCCCAAGCAGCAAGCTGACGTCTTATTAACGTCTCTTTTTAGTCATTTTTGGTCAGCAAAGACGTCATAAGATGACCACAAAATGACGTTAAATTGACCTCCTTAAGTCACAGACAAAAGACGTCTTCAAGATGACGAAAAATTGACGCATACACTTTTTTAAAAAGCTAAAATGATACGATATTTTATTTGAAAATTGAAATAGGAAAAAACTCTTGCTTACAATTTCCTTGCACTGCAAGGTCGCATCTCTGGGAACTCTGTCCAACCTAGAGATGCATATTTTTACCCTAGCCAAAGATATTTTTTTAAGCTAATTGAGATCTCCAACCGCAGACCGGTCTTAAACTATTTTGGTCTCATCGGTACGGCGTAGGCGATAAAAAGCGAAGATGTTGAATAAACGTAGTAGTTTATTGTCCATTGCGCCATCTATCGCTTGAGTTTTTTCCTATTTCAATTTTGTAAAATTATTAGTCTTATTTTTCTGTCATATGATATTTCGGTAGGATTCTGACACGAATTATATAATGTCACAAAATTTTTCTGGCGGGTTTTCTTAACATGACGTCATTAGATTTTTATGAGCTAGTATGATGAAAAAATGACGTCGAAAAGACGTCACTTCAACGACGTCAAAAACACGTCATTAAAATGACGTCATTATTTTGGTCTGATGACGTCCTATGACCAAAAATGACGTCAGCTTGCTGCTTGGGACATTACCTATGTATCAGGTATGCAACCAGTGTCTTCAAAATAGTCTAATACAATTTTGTTGTAAAGTCAATAGGGAGCCAATATTTGAAGGTATCAAAATTAACATGGGATTTCCTATGGCCAGTGTTGCGATGCACCCCAGTATTTACAAATAATCAGGAGGTTAAGAAAAGTAAACAGCATAAGAGTAAATGTTTTTTTTTTTTTTAATAGTAAAGTAAAAAATCATCGATTTTTATTATTTTTGATGACCTTGATACTTATATTTATAAAACCTCATCATGGGTCCATTTTTTGTAAACTAAAAGAAAGCCGAAAATAATTTTGATATGAAATTATGACTTATCTAAACCTCCTTTATCATTGACAACATTATTTAGTTTTGTATATAGAAAGGATTTTCTAAAATTTCAGTATAAACTATATTTTTCTTAATTTTTGCTAGCAGGTACAACAGGACATGAATTCAAAAGGACGCTATTCAGTTCTTCCATTTCTGACCAATCTTTTAGTTCATTTTGGATAGTTAATTTTCGTATGCAACCTTTAAAGTTTTCCCTTGTTTTTAACGTTCCAACAGCTGCATTATCTAAAAGGAAAATTTTAATATTATTATTATTGTTTATTAACAAAAATAGGTGGATAAATACCGAATTCAGCATAAATACATAAAAAGTGCAGAATTTGGTACTGAAAGTAAATAATAGATTGAATATTAAAAACAATTTAAATAAAAATATAAAATAAATATACATTTCATTTAGTCAGTAAGTATCTCTAAAAAGCGCACATAAGAACATTCAGTACTGCGGCAGATCTTATGTAGTCACAAAATTATGATTAAAAACAGAGTGATTTATCTCTAAAAAGTAGTTTGATAAGAAAATTTAGTATTGCTACTGATCTTATGTAGTTAGGGACTTATGTCTAAAATGAAGTTTAATAAAAACATTTAATACTGCTCCTGATCTTCTGCAGTCATTAACTTATCTTTAAAAAGCAGTTTGATAAAAACATTCAGTAGAGCTGCCTATCTTATGTAGTCGATGATTTATGTAGTTAGTGACTTGGGTCTAAAATGCAGTCATTTAAAAACATTCAGTACTGCTTCTGATCTTATGTAGTCGGTGATTTATCTCTAAAAAGCAGTTTGATAAGAACATTTAGCACTGCTGAAAATCGTATGTAGAGTAGGGACTTATCTCTAAAATGCAGCTTAAATAAAACATCTAGAGTGCTGCTGACCTTGTGTGATTAGTGAATTATTATCTCTAAAAAGCACTTTGATAAGACCAGCCAGTACTGTTACTGATCTAATGTAGTCAGGGACTTATCTCTAAAATGCATTATAAGAACATTCAGTATTGCTGCTGATCTTGTATAATTAGTGACTTATCTCTAAAAAACGGTTTGAAAAGAACATTCAGTACTACTACTGATCTTATGTAGTCAGTGATTTATTTTTCTAAAAAGCAGTTTGATAAGAACATTGGGATAGAAGATAGTTCTTTGTGTCATTAAATTGCATAGCTTAGCTTTCAATCGTAACAAATTATGGTGGATGCACCGGAGCAGTGTGTGCATTGCTTGCTGCGATTTTAAAGAAAACCTTCGTAATTTATTTGATAAAAGATGTAAAATGCATAGAAAAACGAGGTTTAAAAAGGTAAAACATCAAATGTTGTAGGCCACTTTAGCTTTAAATTAAGAACTGTGTGCAAAAAGAAGGGGAAAATAGTAAAAATGAGGTTAGATCAAATACCAACTTTGATGATGGATATCTCGGAAACAAAACGTTTCCGATTAAAAATCCTTTCAGATTAGTGATCAGCGCCCCAAAAAAAAAAAAACCCCGTACACCAAATTTAATCAAAATAGGAGTTGCAGACAGTTTCTAGACAATTACCGGTTTTATGTAGTCATTGATTTATAGCTAAAAAGGTGTTTGATAAGAACATTCAATACTACTGCTGATTCTATGTAGTCAGTAATTTATCTCTAAAAAGCAGTTTGCTAAGAACATTATGAAAGAAGATTGTTCTTTGTGTCATTCTTTCATATTTTTGCTGATTAATTTTTATACTGGGTGTTCTCAACCTGACCTTTCTTTAATTATTACTACTACTTACCCGGTAAACCTCCAATATACAGTGGCGCATCAATCTCATCCATCAGCGAATTAACATCGCTCTGCACCCAACTTTTTCTAATACCATCAATATTAACTGTCAGCTCTGAGCTAGAGTACATCGCGGACACTTTGTGCCACATATTATTGCACAAGGCAAAGTCTGAATCCAAATTGTTTGTTACGTTTGACTGGAGGCCATTTCCTAGATCTATTGTCATGACAACGGCGCCATTTTGTAGTTCTACTGATAGGGCGGGATAATTGCCTTCGTTTGACACGCTGAGCAGTATGCCATTTTGTTCTGCAGTCCGGAATTCGAAGCCTAATTCTAGGATTTTGTTAATTCGAAACCTTCTTCTGGAAAAAAGTTAGTCTTATAGGGTGTTTTAGAATAACATGTTGTTCGTGAAGGGTGTGAATCCTTAGCTAATTTTAAAAAGGAAATAAAGAAAAATATGGTATGCTTGCTACTGCTTTAATTGGAAACAAAAATCTTCTACAGTGTTTCCAAGATAAGGATCCTAAGCATGGGAATCTCAGTACCTATTGGAGATACAGCTTAGGTTAAATTAGGAAAAAGTTGTGTTTTTTAAAGCTTATTTACATGCCGTTTAGAAAATTGAAAAATTTTCTAGGCCTGCTGAAATATTTGGCAAAAACGAAAATTTTACTATATCGATTTTATTTTTTTCTGACTTTATTTAAAGAGATATAAAAAAACTAATAACACTTTTTCATTGGCACTTTTAGCTACTACATGATGGTGTTTTTAGATTTTATACCCGTTGTTCTGAATGAAGTTCAAATACTCGACAACAGATGGCGCCACTACATTTAATTTCCAAGTTGAAGGGTTGGAAGAGTCCTTATATTTTTAAAAATACGCCCTTTAGGGTAAAACGAAAACTTTCTTGTTCGAGGGGGAATAAAGGGCTATCACACTATATAAGTCCCTTTATCGTATCGGGACTCCTTTTCAAGTTTTATCGGCACGCACATTTTATCTACTTAGTTTTATTATATATAATGAATAATGATAATGATAATATAGTTCGATTTTTAAAATGCATAATTTAAAATATTTTTACTAAATATAAAAAAACTTACTATAAATAGCATATGCATCTCCACTAAAATATGCTCCTTCCTCTATCCTTGGAAAGCATTGTCTGATGTTGCTGTAAATTACATCATTTGTATTTTTCCCTAGCAATTTAGTCTCTTCATTTATCTTCAGATTATTAATACAACCTTTGAATGGTTTAATCTTTTCATTCTAAAAAAACGAATGCATTTTACCATTAAAATACCCCTAAAAAGTTGAAATTCGTGCTATTATATTGAACTGGTTAGTTTACACTTAGGTTTATCCAAGGTTAGTTTATATTTATAAGGTTGCGACATATCCTCAACTTTTAAGCGGTTCGAGGTCGGGGACGCAAGGAAGGGCACTCCACGGAGAAAAGTTGGCAAGACTGGGTAAAATCAACGCTGATGATCAATTCAGTGGCGTCTAGAATTTGCGCATTTCATTTTGCATTGTTTTGGAAGTGATATTTGTTGAAAGATGTAATTCCAAATGTTTTTTATTTAAAGTAAAGTAATATACAACTTAATAATAATTAAAAACTGTTGTATAAACGGTTGTTCTACTAATAGAATAAACTGTATATCTCCGGCATTGAACAACATGGCCGAAAAATGGGAGATGTGACGTCATAACACGTCAAAGCAATATGGCCGAATGTCGTGACCTTATATAGACCGACTTTGGGTTTGATCAAAAAACGTTTTTAAAAGATAAATCGAAATCATTCCTTACTGTTTAACAACATACGAAATGTAGTTTAGTTTTTGGACAGTTAAGGTGTGTTATTTACCAGCAGCGTCTGGTGATGGCCAATTTGGTGGGCACAACCCGCACCATAGATAAAAACTAATTTTAAAATTTTATTTAGGCCTCTTCTTATTTTTGGTTATTGTAATTAATCCATTTTTAGTAATAATATGTTAAATAGTAAAATAAGTGACGGGTTAACGTGATTTTAGAGACTAACAATAATTATTATAATCAACAATAAAAAAAAAATTATAAGTATATTTAGTAATGGTGCGGGTTGTCCCACTAAACTGGCCATCACCGACCGCCACAAGTTCCTATGAGGGACGAAAAAGGCGTCTGGGAAGAGAGTGGTGAATAACATAAAAGCAGGAGGTTTTCTTTAAACAGTCCAAAAACGGAGATTACATTTTGTATATTTCTTAGTAAAATTTCAAAAAAGCACGTTTTTAATTTGTCTCCTCCGTTGCGCAGTGGACAGAGCTTTGATCTTCGAAGCCAGAAGTCGCCGGTTCGATTCCCAGCGGGGAGACATATTTAGGTAGTAGTTATTTAAAAATAACGTCCGTAGTGGCACTACCGCGTTGTCTAAAAGGTGAAATGTATAACTGCATGTTTCAATCCTCGGACAACGTTGACGGAATAGGGGAAACGATGGGTTAAACATCTAATAACCCGACACCCACGGTACTCTGGTATTTAGGCATAGGCCTTCGAGGGATGTCAAAAAGATTTAAAAAAAAAACCTGTGACCTATATTTAACATACAGTTTTTTATTTATCCTAGTGATAATTCTTACCAGTTCTCTATAATCCGTATAGTCATTGGGTACTCCACCCAAAAATATTTCATTTCTGACAGCTGTCTTGGGCATTCTCACTGGCTTTCTGGATTCACCGTCCAATGACATCGACAGTTTTTTTCCATTCTTTTTGACAATCTTTACACTATGCCATTCCCCATCGTTTACTCTTTTAGGGAAAATTAGTGGCCAATTTTTCGCTGCCTTTCTTTTACCCTTTACGTAGAATGTTAGTTTGCCATCTTTGAGTTCTAGTAGGTTGTAGTGTGGTTGTAAAGTGCTTCCCTAAAAATAAAATGAAAAATGAATTTAAAAAAAAGGTTGGATACTTTTTGAGTTTTTTCTTTGATAATCAAATTCTATATAATAATAATACGTTGTGCCATTTCGAAATTACAACGAATGATTTTTGCCAATGCGTGTAATATTTAATTTGTGTGTTCCCCGTCTATTCTCTACCGGCTAGTGTTCAACACACTGCATTTCAATTGATAGCATTAAGCTGGCAAGACGTGTATAAACAATTGAACTTACAGCTGAAATAAAAAGCATTCCATTTGGATACAACGTTCTAAATTCAAATTCTAGCTTGAAATCCTTCTTCCAGAATGACGTTTTGATCTTTATGTAGCTATTGGGCTTGTCGCCAAAGTTAACAGCTGTCGGATCTGTCACATAGTTAGCTGTGGTGGCACATCGCTCAGTGTTCTGCATGGTGTTTGACATATTTACATTGGCAGGGCTCATTAGGCCTTTTAGTGTGACTAAACGTGTTTGTCTAACTAATGGGTCTTCACGGCCTATTTCGACATTTGAGAAACTTGTAACAGTTTTGAAGCTGAACTTGAGATTTCTAAAAAAAGCGTGTAAATAACAGCGAATACATCAAAATGCCTGAACTTACTCATTGTTTACATTAATATCACTTATTCCTCCATAAAATGAATTAAAGTTGGGAGCGCTTCCCATAGTTATCTCCAACGTATCTACCTCCAAATTATCATCAATTTTATTTTTATAAATTATTTGATCTTCTCCATTAACAGTCAAACTTATCTTGTCCTTCTTAAATGTTAGAGAGACAACATTGAAGTCATTTATATTAAGAGCTGTTTCTTTTCGTGTCAAGTAGGTCTCTCCGTTTTTCATGTTGATTTGTAAGAGTCTGTTTGAAAGAGCTATAACTCCAAAGTCTTTGATATCCATTAAAGCGGAGTTAGCGTTAAGAGGTCTTAGGATAAATGATATGCTATTTAGTTTTTTGGCTGCTAAGAGAGGCGAGTTAAGATGTAGGGAGCCGTTGCCATTAAACCATGCTTTGTCTAGTTCAAGCTAAAAAAGGAGGAAATAAGTGTAAATTAGAAATTTTATATAAACATTAAGCACGATTCTTAAAACGAAATATAATTTAAAAGTGTCAGATTATTTAAATTGTAAATATGGTTGTATAAGACAGTTCCCTGGCATATTATTTCATTTCTTGAAGTTGGGTAGTGTGTTAGTGAACAAATATTCTTTAAAAAAATTCCACCCAACATATTCGGTAGACTCTTTGTTTGACCTCCGGACAGTGAGGACGTGCGTAGAGGACTACAAAGTTTTTCCCGGAGTGGCGGCTAGAGGTGTCGTAGGAACGTTTTTTACCTTCGGGGATCAAGGAAAGATTCACGCTAAATTGATGGCATCTTTCTTCTGGATCTAAGCGCTGTGAGCGAAGATTCCTATAAGCTGATGGTATCCTGTTTGGTGGTGAACACGAGGTATTTCTCAAATGGCGGGAAATAGATGGGCGTGCCATGGGAACTGTCAGTAGTAAAAGTGAAGGTTATACGTAACACCAGTAGCAGATCTTGGTTTGACAGCCGACAATTTATGCATTGCATCGATTGTTGAATTATTTGTTTTCTTTTTGGAATTTCTGGGAGCCACGAGCTCGATTATCCAAATTTTCCGCCGATGAAGCCCTGGAAAGCATAGTCCGGAAGGGGGAGAGTGGTAGAGAAACCAAGAAAAAAAATAGAATAGAATAGAACATATTCGGTATTTGTTTTTAAAAACGGGTCTGTAGCGAGCGTCATATTGGGCTGTAAAGCTTAGATGATAGAAGAAAAAAATGTTATATAATGTATACCTTTTCATCTATAGAGGAAGCAGCTAGACTTTTAAATATGTTAAAAAATACTGTTACTATATCGGATTGTGTTAATCGTTCGAATCGTATTGAATTATAAATTTTTCGTTATTCTTAAATTATTTTCTTCAAATTAAAAAAATAATAACCACCCTCGCGTATGTCAAAATAACGTTTTTTTACAACTTTGTAGCCCTCCGCTTTCTTTACGTCACTCTTAAATTGTCCAGATTAGTGGAATATACACTGTTTAGCATGTAATTAACTCACCCCATCTTAATCTGACGCGCTCGAACATTTCTGATGGATATATTTTTGTTTTTTGCGATCGGCACTGAATACGGGGCTCATATTCGGTGGATGTATTAATTGGGTACAAGGTATCAACCGGTATATTAATCTGCCGCGCTGTAGTAACTTCCGAAATCCCCCTACTGGGCTCCCCTACCAAAATGCCAATACCTACATGGGCACACCATATGGAAAAGGGTGGATTTTAAAGGTAGGTAAGTGGGTAAGTGATAATGTCTATATTACCCTAACATTTACATAAATAAAAATTGAAGTAAAAAAGAAAAAGTTAAATTAGCATTATTTTAAGAAATTGGGGTATTATTACTATTCTAAGGTCAAAACGAAAAATGTATAATTAAAACACTACCTCTCCTATTTTTGGGTAACCCTGATGACACTAATTCATTGCTGAATTGGGCAACTGGACTTAAAAATCCCAAGAATGAACCTGTATTAGCATTGATGCACTTCTTGTTAATTGTTGGTGAAATTCCTCCAATAAAGTGATTTGCCTTTTTAATCCTAAAAAAACACATTTTTGTAGGTAGTATAAATCATTATATTTTTAAGGAATTGCATACTAAATGCTTGTAAATATTTAAATCTTAATACACCAATGGTTATTTATAGAACACAAAAACAATACCTGAATACAGCCTTATTGTCAAGTTTTTCTTCTGTTGAAATCATATTCTGATCAGTTTTCAAGCTGTACTGTTGAATTTTATTGCTGTAAGCCATTGCAATTTCAGCGTAATACATCTTTCCATTGTTGAATTTTTCTTCTGATTTCAGTGACACTGTTTGGCCGTTACTGTGTCGTACGTCGAATTTTAAATGGCCGCTTTCCAGGGTAAGAGATATAAAGGCACATGGATTCTGTAAAAAATAAGTAATGTTATTTAAACTATCATCACATATGGTAGTAGGTCACTCTAATTTTGTTAACACAGTATTACAGTAAATCGCGAAGTTCGTGAAATGGATTATGTAGACCATGTAAAATCCAGTGTTTCCACAATTTTTTTCGGACGTTATGTAGCAAGAATAGCAACCAACTCTTGGAACATGACAAAATTAATTTTAGCACGATCACCAAAAATTCCTGACCTGAGTCCCATAAAAAATATGATGAGCAGTGGCGGCTCGCGGGTCTAAAAACAGGTGTAGTGCAGGAAAGGAAAAAAAGCGCATTCACCATTTTAGCAAAATTGAAAATACTTAACTATCAAAAGTCTAAGTAAAAAGTCTTAATATCTATCTAAACTTACCTACATTTTATACATCAAACCAATCCCTCTATCTTTTAATGCAGCAAATTTATCAATTATATATTCATAAAATGGTTAAGTTTTTATTAGTTCCTGTAAAAGCTCATTTTGAATTGAAATATTGGCCAAAGATAAAAGTTTATCTTGGGATATAGTGTTTCTTAAGAAATTTTTTAAACGCTTAAGACAAGAAAAACTCCGTTCCACTGACACGCTTGTCGACGATATCGTTAAAATTAGCGAAAAAGGTTTATACGCCTCGGTAAAAATGTGTTTATTTGCGCCAAGTTATTTCACTTACTGCTGCAATAAAATATTTTTATAAATTTCATCAGCAAATATGAGGTCAAGTTTATTTTTAAGCCGCTGATTTTTTGGAATTGATTCAGCATATATCTCCAATAAATTTTGAAAAGAATCAGTGGGAAAAGTTTGGTATACTGGCCAAACTTTGCAGTATCAGCAAGACAAAGAAATTGTAGTTTGTAACAATCATCGAATCTTACTTCCATTTCCATCAAAATATGATCTAATCTTTCATAGAGAAGTGCTCTGTACTGTCTTTTAATTTCTCCTGTGAAAAATCACTGTCGCTAATAATACTCAAACGAAAACAATCAAAATAATACGTAAAAACCATCGAAACGACCAAAACCTATACTATCTTTTTAAGGCTAGAGATTTACCAAGCAATACACCTTATACTCCCACCCGTGATTCTGGCCAACGGCAAGTATAGCGTTGTCATTGCAACGGAGCGTCAAAGCGTAAACCAAAGCCCGCATGAGGTGTATACTTCGGTCCGTTTTATATTTGCAATACATTTGTCGGAGGATGAAAGCGACTCGCGCCAGCGGTTAATTTATATGCTATATTTTTCATGGCAAATTTTACAAATAAGAAATAGAAATGAGAAAAATGAATTAAATAATAGTAATATGGTTTTTTTATGTTTTATTATTTATTTTTGGTGAAGTGGTACTTCACTTACTACACCTGAATAGCCGCCACTGATGATGAGTAGAGGAATAACTAATTAATCGCACCCGCCATAAACGTTAGAAGACTTCATTACCAACAAATGAAAGAAATTACCCCATTTAATCAGAATTTGCCGAATACATGGTTTAAATGGCCTTAAAGTTTACTTTAAAATTATCATAGCTATTTCTAACAGTAAAAAATATTAAAATAATATTACTACTACGATTTTTTAGAAATTTAATTAAAATGAAAACAATTTTAAACACAAAAATACCTTTATAATTTTATAATCAAATATTAATGCACTTACGTCTGCTTCTTGAGCCAAATATATTAAAGCATTATCATCAAATGTGGAGAAATAAAAGGGTAGGTTGAATTTAGCAGGAGTAAGTAGTGGTGCTGTTCCAAACATCTTGTATCCTTCTCCAGCGTAAAAAGGTTTAGCACCCTCAAGTTCTCTAAAATCAACCCTAAAAAATATATATATTTAGAGCTCCAATCCACAAAGTTGCAAATTAAACGTAAAAACGTTTTTTTGAAGCTAGAAGACAATGTTGTGGTTTTACTATACCATAATCTTGAACTTCCATTGCCTTTATTGGTTAACTGATAAACCCGTTTGGGTTGGTATGTATCTCCAACTGTTTTCAAGTTATCACTAAAACCGTTGTGTATCACTCAACAAATTAAGACAAAGAAAGTCAAGATTGTACTATTATTGATATATGTAACAACGTAAGGTAAACATAATGTTGAGCAAACCAAATTTAATAATTTGTGTATACTATACATAACTTTATGCAAGTAAACAAAAATCGTCCTAATATATTTTAAATGTATATAAATTTTATATATTTTTTTACCTCAACTGTCCTTTGCAAGTACCCTCAGTCCGAGCAAATTTCCACAGACCAATGTTATCGTCATTAATCGCAAACTTGTAGATGTATGCATTATTTTGAGCAGATAACCCATCACCAACTTGAATATCATCGCTGGGGTCTATCACAAAAAGTTTGGTACCAATCTGAGCTTTTTTCCATGTCAGGTCTTTTTCGTATTTCATTTGAAGTAACGATCCGGTTCTAAAAATATAAATGTTATTGATTGTGTTTATTATAATGATATTTTTACAGAAGTTAAACAAAGTTTTAGTATTGAACAATTATCGACCTGCTTTCTTCTTACCTTTGTACAAAAAGTGTTTTTTCAATTTTAGTGTTTCCTTCTTTCTCGGTATTAATTTCATTTGTTCGATCATCACTTTTAAAAGTCACGATTGCTTTTCCATTTTTTACTTTTATAATCATACTACTACCTTCTTTGTTCTCCCACCTAAAGAGCTGGCAGTTTGCACATTTAAATGTAATTGCCAAACTTTTAAATACTTTGATTTGAGGAAACGTGTAATACATTGAACAGTTTGAAAGACCCATAGCAACATTCACCTAAAACAAATAAGAACTTCTTTACTGTACATGTGTGTCAAATACTTTTTCATAAATAAATTAATATCTTGGGTTTTTAAGAAATAGGCATTTTTAATTTTGCAATTTTAAATGGTATATCAAGCTTAAAAAAATATTTTGGAACAAAATCGTATATTTGTCTATTTTTTCATAAAAATTGCAAAAAGAATACCCAAGTTTAGCTGTTTCAACGTTTTATTCTAAAAACTATTTTTGGGGTAAATATATTATTTTAAAAACACAAGTATTTTGTTATAAACCATTGCATTAACATCTCAATATGCAATTGCTTCACAATATAGGACTAATAAATAAAATAAAAAAAAACAGTAATATAACAGGTTAATTGTTTTGGGTTTGTTTCTTTCTTTTAAGGCATAAGATAGAAATATTCTGATACAGTCTTTGAATTATTTGTATATTAAATGTACGGGTAGTTTTAATTAGAACTTTAAACAATTTTGAGTATTGTGGGAGATGGATCTTGAACTTTTTCGGTAATTGTGTTTAGGTGTCGAATTCAATAACGATGATTTACTTTGAGATATACTAATTCTGGATGGTGGTTTATTTTTTTCGTTAAAAAAGAGGGAAAAAATGAAGCTTTCAAACAAGGCTCATTACTTACCGATTCGGCAGCTTGTTTGGCATACAATACTTTATTTTGGAGGTCTTTTATTTTTGAGGTTATGGCATCGAGGTTAACCTGCCTATCTTTAGCTTTGCTTTCATTGGTGTACTTGCCTTTTTCCAACAATTTATTAACTATCGCAAGATTCATTTTTGCTCCGTTAATATTATTCTTAATTTTATCAGTTTCTAAAAAAAGTAATTTAAAAATTAATTGTTAACTTTTTCCAAAAAGTATATGTTTAATTAGATGCGCGTGATTTGAATAAATATATCTTTAAATACAAATTTAAAAGTTTTTTTACAATAAAATAAAATTATCTACTTAATTAATTTTACAATATTACAGGTATGCCTTACTTTAGGGCTAGGCGCGCACTAGCAACTTTTTGTCGACCAACATAAAAGTTACTTAACCAAAAAGTTGCTAATAATTTTGTGTTTAGGGCACTTGTCAACTAGGGTGTTGCTTTTTACAATAAATTTTACTAAGACAGCAGTAATTATTGTTTTATTATGAAAAACAGAAAAAGGAAAACCAAAAACGATATTGGGTTTAAATTTCTTTCAAAATAGATCAAGATGTAATTTTTAGTTGCCGAAAAAAACTTGCTAGTGCGCGGCTGGCCTAAAAGGTTAAAAAAAGTAATAAAATTAACAAACCTTCCTTAGAAGTCAAGTGTTGGTACGTCTTGAACTTCTTAAACAGATCGTATCGACTGGTTAAATTGAGATTTGAAATATTCTTGTCAATGATTCTCATTCTTTCCGATATCTCCGAACTGTTTTTTATGACTTGATGAAGTTTGTCGACTATATCTCCTTTAGAAGTTATTTGGTTCTCCATATTTAACAGTTGTTGATTTAGTTGGTTGTTGGCTTTGCCGATTTCTATTAAACTATATTTAAAGTCTTCTAGTTTGTTTTTAATTGCATTAAAACCTAAAAAAAGAAAATTAGTTTTTTTTTAGATCTTTTAAATTAGGTTCAAGGGCAAACAATTATTATAATTTTAAAATAGAATACTTACTGTTGGATATATTCTTCAGGTTCACAATTCTGTGTTTTAGCCTATCGGATCTCGCATGCGCCAGATTCGTTTTATCAATTAATTTATCAGAATCTTTTGGATCGATAATATCTAGAGCTTTTTTAAAATTTCTCTGGCTTCTTCAACTATGTTTTTTGCTTCTTCAATGCCGTTTACTATTTCTTCGTATGCCCCGCTTGCTTTGATGGTTTTCCACTGGTCCTTAGTAAAGTTAAGCATACTAAAATTTTTAAATATTAAAAACTTACAAGATCAGTCTTGTAAATTTATATCATATTTTGAATTAAAAAAATATATCAGAAATAAAAATTAATAATAAATCTTAAGAAACAAATACACCTTGCAGCAATTTTTTACCTTTGATATTGATTAACAATCAACTCAAGCTGTCGAACATGTTCGTATGATTTCCCAATTAAATCTTCTAACGCGGGTTTTTCTTGTTCATAGTGATCTAATTGCTCTTCCATTTGCTTAAAATCACCAAATTCGAAATTTTCCATTTCTTTAATAACTTTTTCAAGTTTTGCAAATGTTTCATTAATTCCGTTTATTTTATTGGCGATTTCTTCCATGTTTAGTTCATTGTTGTTATTAAGATCGGTCAAATTTTTGATATCTTCTCTTAGTTTATATATACCTTGGGAATTTTGATCGTTCTGAAGCTCAGCTATTGCTGTTTTTTCTTCTACTTCCCTTGTTATTAACTCTATTTCATCTATTTTTTCATTAAGCGAATCTAATAGATCATATGGTAATTCTGGTGGTTCTCCATAAAGATCACCAACTTCCTTGCTAACCTTTTCACAATAATTAAATACCCTGTTATCATATGCTTCTTCAGCTTCCAAAAGAGCTAAAATTTCTTTAATAGAACCAAAAATTTTGTTAGCTCTTTTTACTGCAGCTTTGGCATCAACGTGTTTTTTCCCAAAGTTATCCAAGTTCCCAATTAAATCATTTAACCTTTTTGCATGGTTTTTAAATCAGATATTAGAAAATTGGAAGAGTTTTGTAAATTTTCAGTCTCTTTTAAATTCTGATTCATTGTATCACCTAAAAGGAATTTATACAATACAATTTTTATAAAAACTTTTTTCTAATAAAACTTACTTAAAAGATCAACTTTGTCGGCCATATTATAAACCTTATCTTCCATTTCTCCAATATTTCCAGTTTTCAAAATGGTATTTGCTTTGTCGTACTTATAATGGAATTTTTTATGGAACATTTTGTATCGTGTCTTTAAAGCGTCCAAAATCTTCCATGGTGGATTAAGTCCGTCTTTAAAAAGGTCCAGTGCATCATCTATAGCCTTGCTTAGCCTGTCAATATCGTGGAAGAGGAGTTGAGTGCATTCGTCGCAAGCTACAAGAAATTAAAATAATAAAATACGTATTCCTAAAGACATGCCTGTCTATAAAGTTTAGAAATCTTAAGCTTGAGCCAGTTATCCAATTAGGATCAAGAAAAAATTAGCTAAAGTTATAGGCCGGGAGGTAGCAACGTCGGGAAAACAAGAATTTTAGGTTGGCTGATTTTTGGTATGTTATTCTCTCTCCTTGGCTGTCTAGTTGGCGTTAGGAGGGAGAAGACTGTATAATTAGCAATGATAATAGTGTCTGGCAATAAAAAAATATTTTTGGTAAACCTGTCGACAGACAGGAAATTAAAAATTAGGTTTCTTAAAATGTTTTCAAAACCTTGGATTATTACATGGACAGATAGGATGCGAACTAATAAATGCAACCACTACCGCCAGCCTGACAGCCCAAGGTTTATCCAGAAGAGGAAGGAGAACAACATAAACATCAGCTGACCTAAAATTATTTTTAGAAAACGTTGCTATTACTTTGAAAACTTTAAATAAACTTCCACTTACGTGTACAAACGCCATCTTTTATATATTCTCTGGGATTTCTACATTGACTGCATTTGTTACCTTGAAAACCAGGTTTACAATGACATTTTCCACTGACGTCGCAAAGAGTCGAGTAGCTTCCATAATAGTTACAATCGCAAGGTACACATTTATTAACATATACATCTCTATAATAACTATCCTTACAATATTCGCATTTTGTACCAGTATATCCTAAAAAAAAGTAAGTTTAAACAATTATAAACAAAACAATATATATATATATATATATATATATATATATATATATATATATATATATATATATATATATATATATATATATATATAAAAATATAATAATAAAAATTGCAACAACTATACTCTGTTCACTATAAATTGAGAAAAACACCTGAACAAAAAATGGATTCCATTGCTTTAAAACGTCAGTAACCATGGTTATTTATAATTATTTTTCTCAATATAACGTGCTCAAAATATAGAAATAGTGTATCAAATGTGACCAAAAGTAATAAACACATTGAATTCTAGTAGCAATAGAAAAAAATATGATAAGAGTGGAATTTGGTAGTTTTTTCCATAGAAAACCTGATTCTGTATAGAACTGGCCAAAAGGCTTCGCGGAAAAAGAAGAAATTGGCATGTCGCTCACACTGTAGGTGTTATCGTATGAAGAGAAGATGCGTTGTACTAAGAATTTGCGTTTTATTTCACTAAAAAACATTTGTAAATATTATAGTTTTTTTATTATGCAGGCAGGGGACTGTTTAAAAATTCTGGGGACAAACTTTATAGGTGTTTACTAAATATAATAAAATTCTTAATAGGACCTTGTGTTACGAAAATATAATTTAAATATATTTCTTTATAAAAATACAGTGTTGGGGACAGCCAGATGACTGTATTTTTAGGGGTTCTATCACTCCTAAAAAATGAAACAGTTATGGTTCTAAAATAATGGGCCCGTAAATTTTAGGATTAAAGTTTTATTAGGCGTTGATGAGTGATATTTATTTAAATATTCTAATTACAGTTTGTAAAAATCGGGCGGAACAAGCCGATTACGAGTTTACAGAGAAATGCCCTTACATATAAATCGACAACAGCTTTTTACATTTTTTTCTTTCACCTAACTAAGTTTTATCGCTGTAATTCCATCATGTTGGTTTTACCAAGGTAGGAGCAGGTAGGAGTTTTCCCAGTAAAAAACAGGAGGTTGCTATGATATTTTGCCAGTGTAAAACACTCTAGTGAAATAGTCATATATTATATCGCAAGACCTATAAATTTAATCGATTAAACTACCCAACAATATTTTGAGTAAGATTTTTCTTGGTAAATAGTTGAATGCACAATAATTTAATATTTTGAAATTGAGGTAGTAAGTTTCCTTTAGTTTTCATCCAAGGATTCATACGGCCGTGCGTTACATAGAGGAAGTGGGAGAACTAACTGCTTTAGCCTTACTTCACCGGGTTCAACGTTTAATTTCAGCAGAATAATGCACGACCACATCGCTTGCATGCATATTCTTGCTTGGTCCCCACATCACAAAACACGTATGGGATATGGTATGGGAAAGTCTCAGTATATTGCTTAATCAACCACGTACTTTAGCAAAGTTGCGGAATGGAATTCAGGGCCGATGATAAAAAGCTAATTTTGTTAAAAGTAGGTTTAGAATTTTATTTTTTTGCCAGGTTGTATATAAATAGTTTTTATTAAAAGTTAAAAAAATGTGGATTGTTACCTTTCTTGCATTGACATACAAATCCATGTTTTTTAGCAACACAACTCTCGGCGTTATTTTCGGTTTCAGAAGGGCATAAACATGGAAGACACTTTCCAGAATAATCTTTGTAGTATCCGGTATCACATAGTTCACAGTGAAATCCAGCTGTATTATTTAAACAATTCTACAAAAAAATATATCAAATAAATATCAGTAAGTTGTAAATATTTGAACAACTTCTTTTAACGTTTAGTTTGTTATTAAGTAAAAACGTTAATGATTTAGTATAAGAGGTAGCAACGTTTTCCAGAAAGAATTTTAGGTCAGCTGATTTTTTGATATGTATTGTATTTATTGCATATATACAGGGTTTTGAAAACATATTAAGAAACCTAATTTTTAATTTCTCGTCTTTAGATAGGTTTACCAAACATATTTTTTTATTGCCAGACACTTTTATCATTGCTAATTATACAGTCGTCCCCCTTCTAACTTCTGAACCATTCGGTATATTTTAATTAAATTTGAAACGATAATAGAGACATTTTGTACCCCTTATTTTGCAATTCCGTTGTGGTTAACGTTATTCTGAGACTGCGCAGTAACGCAAACATGATCCGTTATCGTTATTAACCATACCAGACTCCTTTAATTACGGATGAATACCGAAGAGCTTATCGTTATCGTTATTGTTAAACTGCGTGGTTGCCGGATTGTAGAATCAATTATTTAAAAGGTTAAAATTTTAATGCCGTATTAATTATTATATCATTTATACATAGGCGCTTCTCATTAGTGAAAAATCTATAGCAGTAATAAAAATCAAATAGTGTTAAGAAATTAAAACGGACTTGCACTTTTACGGATATTCTAAATCAGTAATGAATTTAGATGTTACAATCTGGCACTCTTGCTTTTTATTTTACTACCAAACCTAAACTTACTTTTTGTGTTTTGCTTATACTGTATTGTTTGCATCTACTTTAAAAAACGAAATTAACAGTGTTTGCATATATTTAAATATCAATTTATATCTTATGAAGAATAAAAGTAAATACTGATTTTTCGTTAACTTTAAAATCGGTGAACCATAGGCAAAAATAAGGTTATGTGTCCAAAGCGCAGACGCAAATTAAATTTCTTAAAAGAGGTTGCAAAATCTCTGTCTAAAACTGCTGCCGTAATCGTTATGTTAAATAACGATAACCATAAGGAGGCCAAAAACGTCTGTTATTTTAAGAGGTGCAAAATGTCTCTAATATATGACCAAGGTCTGCATTTTTTGACATATCAGTGACAGCTCTAAATGTCAAGGTCACAGCTAGGCGCCAACGCAACCGCTTTCGCCAGTCAGACAGTCGAGAATCTACCCGAAAGAGGAGGAAGACATATCAAAAAATCAGCCAACCTAAAATTCTTGTTTTCCCGACGTTGATACCCCCGGACTAATTCTCATAATTACCATACAATGTCCAGTATCAGGGTTACACTCAGTGGATCTTCCATTACAATCACAAGGCCTGGCCATCCCAATCACCTTGTCAATCCATGGAGTTTGTGTTATTTCATAGTCATTTGGGAAATAGCGGTAGTAACCTTTGTTTGGGTCCTGACATGATAATCCTGTGTATTCTGGAGTACAATCGCATTTTTCTATAGAATGGCTGGTCCGGTTGTAAGGAATATATGGTTTTGCTGAGTCAAGAAGGACCTCCACAATTCTGTAACAATAAATGGCAAAAGTTATAGTAAACACTAGACTGGGCCAAGAAATCTTCTTTTTTTAATATATTGAAAATATTAATATTAAGAGGTTTAACTTCGCAACTAAGGGTTTTCTAACAATCTTTTTTTTATGCAAAACTAGCAAATTCTTGATCCAAAAATTTTACCAACACACATTTCTCAAGAATATGAAATTCCCTACAAAGAAGCTTTCTTCGTAAATTGTCTTCAAATAGGCCGCGCTACAAAAAAGGTCTCTTAATATTTTGCAATAAATTCATTCCTCTAAAAGATATTCGACGTTAAATTTATATCCAAAAGTAATTTTAACGTCGACAACTTTCAAAGGATTGTCGTGTGAAGTGTAAGGGGATGCTGTAGCACGTTAAATGAGCTAAAACGCGATTCGCTGCCGTTGTTTAAATATTTGTTTGAGAAAAAGTTGTATATTGAAAAGTTTCTTAAAATGATCCAAAGATTATCGGAAAGTTGGTTATTTTTACGGTTTTGTAATTTTGGGAAATTTAATGTGTTAATTATTACCATTATCAAAAATCAATTAACTTTCCGATAATCTTTGGATCATTTTAAGAAACTTTTCTATGAACAACTTTTCTCAAAACAAATGTTTAAAAAACGGCAGCGAATCGCGTTTTAGCTAATTTAACGTGCTAATGCATCCTCTTAATAGAAGACCTATTTTGTAGCGCATCCAATTTTCTTTAAAAATATGTATTGGATTTTTAAAATACTGATATTTGTAGTAGTAACAAAAATCTCAAACTCAAAAACAAAATTACAGCCCAATTACATGAAAATGACTTATTTGACGACAATTTACATAGAAAGCTTTTTTATAGGGAATTTTATTTTATTTAAGAATGTGTAAAACTTTTCAGATCCACAATGCTAGTTTTGCATAAAAAACATTGTTATCAAAAAACCATTAGTAACGACGATAGACGATTTTTTGGCCCGGTTTAGTGAGGTAATGAGGGTGCACTGACTATTATTTTGTTAGCATACTAGAAAAATACAAAAATCCTCTTAATTAGCTCTGTATGTCTCCTTAAAGCGCTGATCACGAATCTGAAAGAATTATTTTCGGAAACGTTTCGTTCTTAAGCTATCTATCATCAAAATTTAAATTTAAACTATCCCAATTTTACTACATTAATCCTACTTTTTGCACACAATTCCTTATTTAAAGCTAATGTCGCCCACAATAATTGATTTTTTCCTTTAAGACCCCTTTTTTCTATGTATTTTACATTTTTTATCAAATAAATTGAGAATATTCCCCGGCTGCAACCGTGTATACCCTGCTCTAGCGCCTCCACCATAATCTGCTGCGTTGGAAAGTGAAGCTATGCAATTTAATGCAAAAAAGTGTAAAATATGTAGAAACATGGGGTTTTAAAAGGTAACTATCAAATATTGTGTGCCACCTTAGTTTAGAATCAAGAATTGTGTGCAAAAAGAAGGGAAATAAAGTAAAAATGGAGTTGAGTTAGTTTGATTTTCAACTTTGATTATGGATATCTCGAAAACAAAACGTTTTCGAACAAAAAATCTTTCATATTCGTGTTCAGCGCCCCAAGAATATATTTCGTTAAAATCGGAGTTGTTGCAACTCTCTAGACAATTACCGGTGCTTCTAATATAAGAGAGATATGGATGGTGCTGTAACATCATGCGGTATTAACGTAAGCACTATTACGACAGTTAAGTTATGCGCGATTCGATTTTTACCATCGCTGGTGGTAATAACGTTACCGCATGGAGTAATTTGCGGGCTGATAACGCCGCGTGCTATTTAAAATAGCCAATGGAATTGTCATGCGCACAATATTTTTCTTTGTTTATTATTTAAGGTTATATTATTTATTTCGACGATTTCTACAAATATGTTTTTAATAGAGCCACAGAGTAAAGTTAAACTACTAATCTTTGATAAAGTCTTGCTTTTTTTATTTTTGGATAAATGTTGCAGGTGGAAAAGAAACGAATAGGTTAAGATTGTCGGCCGACAACGACCTGGCTTTCTGAAAGAATGTCTTAGTCAAAATTCATCTGGAAAAGTGGGAAAATTTACAGTAAAATGTGTTTGAAATAACGGGAAAAACTTTAGTATTCGCACATTAAAGGATCATTTGCTTTTTAATTTTGTAAATTCGCAGACAGGTGTATTTATCTCTAAAAACAAACACTAAATACCGTATGCGGTATTTAAATAGCGCCTTACGTAAATAACGAACGTAAGCGGTAACCATAGTACCCATCTCTCTATAGTTTCTAGATTCGGTACAGCAAAAGCGTATCCACCGTATACATTTGTGCGGAGGTGGAACTTAAATTTTAATAAAAGGGTTTTTGTTTCTGTATATTTGTAATGTACAAAAAAATGTACTTAATTTTTTTCATTTCGTTTAAAAACAGAAATACACAAATAGTGACTTTTCTTTTTACTTACTCCATATCTTGTCCCTGTATTACAACAGACGTGACATTCTGTAGTACCAGCAAGAAGCACTCTCTTGTCAAGGAAATTTGACAGACATGTGGAATATTTCCAGAGGTAGTTTTCCAGAATTTTTCGTTAAATTTAAGTTCGTTCATGCTTATTTCCGATTTAAGAGAAATGCCGTTGCCAGATAGAAATACGCTAAATTTTCCTCCGCTTCCATTAACGCTGAGGTAGCCATCATATGACGTTGTTAGATCGCCCATAAAGAATTTAGGCAGGCTAATTGTGTCGTAGCTGATCTGAAAATGTAATTTATATTATACTGCGTGTCTTCGGAAGTTCTTACAAATAAATCACTTTTTAATTATTAACTCTACAAAAAGTTCCTCTTCATAGAAAGTCCTACTTGGCGAGCAAATAAATTTCCACTTTCAAAGACAGGCGGTTTTTTTTTTTATCTTTGGACAAACCACGAAGGCTAAAAGCCTAAATACTAACGTACCGTGGGTGTCTTAAGCGAGGTAAGAGGGAGTTTGTTGACACGGGACTTAAATACTTGAAGATTTGGGGGGAAGGAAAGACCTCCGCGGGCAGCAGGTTCCACAATCTAGAAACTCTAGGGATAAAAGAACGAACAAAGTGAGAAGTTCGAGGCCTGTCCAGTTGGACCGTATAGGGATGCATACGCGCGGAACCACGAGTTTCTCTGTTGGGAACCGTGAGTGGAGGAACTATACTGGACAATTCTTCAGAGCAGAAGCCATGGAAGTACCTATAAAAAAGCGATAAATCCCCCATAGGTAGTAGTTATTTAAAAATAACGACCGTGGTGGCACTACCGCGTTGTCTAAAAGGTGCTGTGAAATGCATTACTGCATGTTTCAGTGCTTGGACAACGTTGACGGAACAGGGGGAACGATGGGTTAAACATCTAATAACCCGGCACCCACGGTACTCTGGTATTTAGGCATATGCCTTCGTGGAATGTCAAAAAGATAAAAAAAACAGCCCGACGATGGGCAAGAGAGGGAAGCCTTTCAGTAAGTGAAGGATCATTAATGAGACGAATAGCTCTTCTTTGAATAGAATCAAGAATGCTCAGGGTTGTTGGGGACGCCATGCCCCAGATATGAGAACAATATTCCAAGGGAGGTCGGATTTGGGACACATATAAAGTGTATAAATTAGAAGCGGAAAAATACTTTTGGCTCGAAAGAGAAATCCAAGCTTTTTGAAGCTGCCGTGGCTATAGATACAATGTGTTTATGCCAGTTAAGGTTATTTTCAAATTTGACGCCCACGAGATTAAAGGTGTCTTTGCTTTGTAAAACTTGGCTGCTCATAAGTAGAGGATGAGTATTTGATGACTCTTTTCGCGACAAGGAACATGACTGTGTTTTGGATGCATTAAAATGGACGAGATTTTTGGTGCCCCAATCCAATATTAAATTAAGATCCTGTGAAAGAGATATCTGCATTGCTCTGCGTTTATTTTCCAAGTCAGGTTTAGTGATGGGTTTAGGAACCTGAAAACTGGAGTGAAGGGTACTATCGTCGGCGAAACTATGAATGGAATTAGTTGTGGACGAGAGAAGGTCGTTGATGTGAAGAAGAAACAGCGTTGGTGCCAGAACTGAGCCCTGAGGGACTCCAGCATTTACTTGGTGAAAGCTTGAAGAATGGCCGTCCACAATAACTGATATACGTCGATCAGATAGATAACTAGAGAGCCAAGTATAGAGTTTAGTTGAAAGACCATAGGAGGGAAGTTTATTAAGAAGTGCGGCATGCCAGACCTGGTCAAAAGCTTTGGATATATCAAGAGCAACGAGCTGGGACTCACCTAGAAACTCAAGAGACTTATTCCAACAGTGTGATACGAAGGAAAGAAGATCTGCTGTAGATCTTTTGTGGCGAAATCCATACTGCCTGTCATGCAAAATTTTGTGTGTGTTTCGTTAATTTTTCCATTACTTTACAAAGAACTGAGAGAATTGAAATTGGTCTATAGTTAGATGGAAGCGATTTAGATCCTTTCTTGGGAATAGGTTGAACACGTGCAGCCTTCCAGCTCTCCGGAAAGATACCTGTGTCGTAAGAAATTCGAAAGAGCCGAGTTAAGATTGGTGCAAGTTCTGGAGCACATTTTTTTAAAAGGACTGCTGGTATGCCGTCCAGCCCAGGCTGTATTTAAATTCTACACTAAAATGTCCCTGGGCGAAAAATGAAAATAACTTAATGGTAGGGTCCGCTCGTTTAGTAAAGAGGCCACCGACGTCATCATTTTCTGCGCAAAATCTCCTCTTGTTCCCTCATCCCGTATTTAAAATGTTATTTATTTTTTTAAATCAAATCTTTAAAATGCCTACTTCCTAGATAACGATACGAAGCCCTCAAAACCGCGAAGGAGAGTTACAGAAGATTTCGCGTAGATAATGATGACGTCGGTGGCCTCTTTACTAAACGCGCAGACTTTAATAACACTTTCCAAACCTTTTAGAGTTTTTATAGGTGTTCCTTTTGATGAGTCTACCACGAATATCCATACCGCCATATATAAAAGCGGCGCTTTAACCCAGCCTATCAATGTCAAATGTTTCGGGTGTCGAATTGGGCAATCGCGTCACTTTTTTGTCGAACAAGTTTACCACAATGTTTAACATGCAATTTTTAAACATTGTGCCAAAAATCGTAGGTGTTACAGTCACACGAAACCATAAGACCCATAAAAATATTTTTGGTATTGGTATTGGATTGGGCGGGTTTTGTAACTGTAACCCTTACGATTTTCGGAACAATGTTTAAAAATTGCATGTAAAACATTACGGTAAACTTGTCCGACAAGAAAAGCGACGCGTTTGCCCAGTCCGATACCCGAAACATTTGACATTGACAGGCTGGGTTAAAGCGCCGCTTCCCTATATGGCGGTATGAATATTCGTGGTAGACTCGTCAAAAGGAACCCCCTAAAAGGTTTTAAAAGTTTTATTATCATGCTTGCAATTTTATTACTTGTCCAGGGACCAGTAGATCATTTATTCACAAATTCCGTGATTTGGATAAAAAATGATTTATGATCGCCATCTTGAAAATAAGCAGTATCTTGTCCTACATAAGAAGAAAATTAGGTAATTTTCTAGAAACCTGCAGCAACTCCGATTTTAACGAAATTTGGTATACGGGGGTTTTTGGGGCGCTGATCACGACTCTGAAAGATTTTTGGCGGAAACGTTTCGTTCTCGAGATATTCATCATCAATGTTCAAATTTGAACTAAGCTTATTTTCACTATATTCCCCTTTTTTTGCACACAATTCTTGATTTAAAGCCAAGTGTCACACAATATTTGATTTTCACCTGTTAAAACCCCGTTTTTCTACGTTTTACATTATTTTTGCATTAAATTGCGTGGCTTTTCTTTGATAATGCGGCACCCATACATACAAATAGGGCTTCATGGCACACTAAGATTGAAATGATTCAAAGTATAGCTACGCAATTTAATGCAAAAATATTGTAAAATACGTAAATAAACGGGGTTTTAAAAGGTGAAAATCAAATATTGTGTGCCACTTTAGCTTTAAATTAAGAATTGTGAGCAAAAAGAAGGGGGAATATTGTAAAAATAGGATTACTTTAAATTTCAAGTCTGATGATAAATATCTTAAAAACGAAACGTTTCCGCCAAAAAATTTTTAGATTCGTAATCACCGCCCCAAAAACCCCTGTATACCTGATTTCGTCAAAATCGGAGTTGTCGCAGGTTTCTAGAAAATTACCGAAAATTAAAATGTTTGGATAATTCCATAACTTCATACTTACAGGTTCATTGCTTTCAATGCCTTTTTCAAATCGAATTTTATCCCAGTTATACCTCGTATCAATGCACTTGTTGCTTCGTCCAAAGCAGAAACATTGCATACATCCCTTGGGATTTTCTTTGGTAAGACCAAAAGTTCCGGTTTTGCAGGTGTTACATTTCGAACCTTTAACATTTTCCTAAAAAATAATTTACATGTAATCATTGTAACCTAATTGTTATGACCATCGCCTTCTACATTTTAGAATTGTACTAACGGCTCATTCTTGCCACGATGATCATCAACCTACCTGTAATTGCTGCACCGGTAAGTGACTCCATCTATCAAGCAGTAGATTTATTAGTTATAGATCTTCTGTTTTTGCCTTGTTTTCAGGCCTTAGCAACACAAACTTATAGACAACCAGCTATACATTACACAAATTTTAAAAAATGACATTGTGACAATTTGTAAAATTCAGGTTAAAATTACTAATCAATTTGTTTCTAAATGTCAGTTCTTTTACTTAAATAATTAAATGGTGCTAAAAAAGGTAAAAGGAATAATCTTTGATGACCAACGCTAAATTTTCTGCTCTTGGCCATGGTAAAGCCAAGTCTAAACAACTAAATAAATGCGAAACCGTTATTAGCAGAACTATCCTCCAAGAAACACAACAAGACTGATAAAACTACAAACACTAGTTTTTTCATTAAATATAAAAAGCATTTGTAAACATTTCTTTAAAGAAAATAGGTTGTCAAACGTTGACAGTATTTTTAACCTCGCATATTTTAAGGACGTGTAATGGGTAGATTATTAGGATATGTAGCTAAGGCCAGTAAAATTACAGAAAACAGAAAACTTTAACTGGTTATATGTTCGGCGCTAGATGGAACCACCCACCGGTACAGGTGAGAATTCTTCATCGAGGCAGGATAAAATAGTACAATTATTCAAAACATCTAGAAGGTGGTGGTTATGACCTTTATAAACAGCTTCTCATTACTCACCTTGCAATTACACGTTCCATCTTCATTACACTGACATTCTTCGTTTTGACATTCAGTTTCAAGCGTTCCCATGGAGTTACAAAGACATTTTCTACAGTTGGGGTAGCCGTAGTACCCGAATGCACATCTGCTGCATTTGTCGCCTTCGTATCCTGTCTTGCAGAGACATGAACCGCTGGCTTTTTCGCATTGGAGTGATGTTGAACCTGTGTGCGAACAGTTGCAGGCCTAAAGCAAGAAAAGTGTAGTATTAACTTAAACACTCTGTACAAAATCTTTGGTGACTGAAATGTTAACTTAATTATTTATAATATCTTGATTTAATGTGGTGCGTATATAGTACATTAATTATGTTGGATGTATTCTTCTGAGCAGAGGGAACTCCATGGAAGTCGGTTTGTTGTTTCTGGCCCTCATGAGAGGAGCCACTAGCAAAAGTGGTCTTTGGTACTTGGGTCAGAGCTTAGGCTGTTATTTCAGCCTAAGTATATCAATATTTTCTGGTGTAGACATACAAACAGGGACTGGGCTACGTTAGTTTTGTTGTACGTTTACACCCGACAAAGTTTTCTAAAGATAAATTTTATAGCTATTTATGTATCAAGGGCGTTACTGGACTATAATGCCCTGATGGGCTTTATAGTCCAGTAAAGCCCGTGGTGCATACAATGCTTTATGTTTTACCTAAAAAGAGTTTTTCAATGACTAATTACATTATTTATTCGCAATATAAAAGATAAGTTGCACCTGTACCTGTATACGTAAGTAGATAATGACTGGTGTTAAGTTTGACTTTGATGTTTCTATCAGTTAGTCAGTTGGCATTTTTTATTTAACGATATGCTCAAAATGGAAGAAATTTCACAAAATATAAGAGAAAAGGCCATAAAAGCGACCGAAAATCTTTTGCCAGTTAAATCAAGGCAACAGTATGATCGGGAGTATGGCATATTTGGTATTTGGAAAGATGCGAACGCAATTCTTCAAATAACCGAAACCGTTTTAATGGCATATTTTCAGGAACTGGTAAGTTATTGATTTTATTTTAATACAATGTTTAACAAACTTTATTATTTTTAGTCGGAAAAATACAGTCCGAACTCTCTCTGGACCAAGTATTCCACCCTAAGGTCTACGTTGATGGTCTGAAAATATAGACATTTCGCAATACCATCGTCTCATATCTTTTTTAAAAGTTAAGTCGAAAGGATACGTCCCGGAAGAAGTCTAAAGTTTTGGAAGGAGAACAAATATTAAAATTTATTTTTGTATAAACTTGATCTTTATTGTGAGAGAAATAAAATTGGATAAGCAATAAAATTTCCATACTAGCGCATTAGGGCATTATAAGCGGGCATTATCATAATGCCCGCTTATAATGCCCTAGGTGTGATAGCAGGTATTATTGATACCATAACATATTCCGTTTCTAAGGTATTACAGATCAATAATAGATGGGTAAAACATAAAATAATTAACGTACCTATATCAGAAGCTGAGCTATAAAAGTCACAAAAATATTCAATGACGTACCTTGCAGCCAAGCCCGGGTTCGAATCCCCAGGAGTTCAGTGTGCATCGTTCGCAGTCCTTTCCAATTGTTAAGTTTGGACAGACACATTTGCCTCCCTTGCCGCAGATATGCCCTTGTTTGGTACACGGTTCGCATTCTGGAAAAAAATATGTATTACTGTATTATTTGATTTTTTTTACTACAAAAAACCTTAAATTATCCTTATCAAAACAGGACTGAACACAGCTTTAATTATGATTTTTTCTGTATCTAAAAAAAACATGTGAAATTATCATCGCAAAATAACTAGCTACCAATAAGTTATATTAATTGATATTATCATAGAGTAAGGAAATTATAAGAGTTATCATGGAATAGCCGATTTAAGGACAGGTCATGAGAAAACTCCCAATATAATTTTATTCGTTTCTCGTTGAAATACCGCCAGTTAATTTCAGTAAGCTTACGTGTCTCCCCACCGCTGATGTTACACGAGGCGAGGCCTCGACCGACGCATTTAAAGTGTAAACTGGAAAAATGACAAGCCTGCCGCAAAAGCGGTACGAAAATTTTAGCATGCCATGGTTTCTCTTATCCGTAGGTATGTTACTTTATGGTATTATCTATACCATGTTATGAGGGAAGCGTGGTGTAGTGACTAGTATTCGAAAATTCGGTATTCTAAATCCCATTTAAAATGGTATGGCTGGTATTCGAATAGTATTCGGGATTCTAGATTGCGAATACCGTTTTAGAATCATAGTATTCAAATACTTCCTTTGTATTTAGTCACTAGGACTGATTGACCAATTGTGACCAATCGTGACCGATTTATATAGCATTCAATGAGCTCTGAATGTTGATATTGAGGTGCTACATAAACTTTTTCAATATATCAATGTAAAACCACCACTGTATATCTAAAATCAGTCAATCAGTTTTTGCGAATATCTCGTTTCCATTACTTTTAATTGCATTTATATTTATTATAAAGGTTGTAGAACACAAAACTCTTTACTAATTTGATTCTAAGCATTTTTTTGTCATACCAACTGGAATAAAGGGCGCAGTGTGTAAAGCACTTAAGTGTATGTACATGCCTTAGCACGCACTCAATTTGTGGGGCTTTTATTTTATGTTGGAATGATTTATTTTTGGCCTTTAAAAAGTATTCATGAATAGTGAATCTAGGTATTCAAATAAAGCGGTCTTTTGAATATTTTTAGACTACGAGAAGAAATTTTTAAAAGCCCGTAGTTTAAAAACTAAGACGTTTAGGACATATGTTTATATGATTTTTTCCTTATTTTTTATTGTAGAATTAGCCCTTAAAGTTTGTCGGGTAATGAAGATGGAACGTGTAATTGCAAGGTGAGTAATGAGAAGCTGTTTATAAAGGTCATAACCACCACCTTCTAGATGTTTTGAATAATTGTACTATTTTATCCTGCCTCGATGAAGAATTCTCACCTGTACCGGTGGGTGGTTCCATCTAGCGCCGAACATATAACCAGTTAAAGTTTTCTGTTTTCTGTAATTTTACTGGCCTTAGCTACATATCCTAATAATCTACCCATTACACGTCCTTAAAATATGCGAGGTTAAAAATACTGTCAACGTTTGACAACCTATTTTCTTTAAAGAAATGTTTACAAATGCTTTTTATATTTAATGAAAAAACTAGTGTTTGTAGTTTTGTCAGTCTTGTTGTGTTTCTTGGAGGATAGTTCTGCTAATAACGGTTTCGCATTTATTTAGTTGTTTAGACTTGGCTTTACCATGGCCAAGAGCAGAAAATTTAGCGTTGGTCATCAAAGATTATTCCTTTTACCTTTTTTTGCACCATTTAATTATTTAAGTAAAAGAACTGACATTTAGAAACAAATTGATTAGTAATTTTAACCTAAATTTTACAAATTGTCACAATGTCATTTTTTAAAATTTGTGTAATGTATAGCTGGTTGTCTATAAGTTTATGTTGCTAAGGCCTGAAAACAAGGCAAAAACAGAAGATCTATAACTAATAAATCTACTGCTTGATAGATGGAGTCACTCACCGGTGCAGCAATTACAGGTAGGTTGATGATCATCGTGGCAAGAATGAGCCGTTAGTACAATTCTAAAATGTAGAAGGCGATGGTCATAACAATTAGGTTACAATGATTACATGTAAATTATTTTTAGGAAAATGTTAAAGGTTCGAAATGTAACACCTGCAAAACCGGAACTTTTGGTCTTACCAAAGAAAATCCCAAGGGATGTATGCAATGTTTCTGCTTTGGACGAAGCAACAAGTGCATTGATACGAGGTATAACTGGGATAAAATTCGATTTGAAAAAGGCATTGAAAGCAATGAACCTGTAAGTATGAAGTTATGGAATTATCCAAACATTTTAATTTTCGGTAATTTTCTAGAAACCTGCGACAACTCCGATTTTGACGAAATCAGGTATACAGGGGTTTTTGGGGCGGTGATTACGAATCTAAAAATTTTTTGGCGGAAACGTTTCGTTTTTAAGATATTTATCATCAGACTTGAAATTTAAAGTAATCCTATTTTTACAATATTCCCCCTTCTTTTTGCTCACAATTCTTAATTTAAAGCTAAAGTGGCACACAATATTTGATTTTCACCTTTTAAAACCCCGTTTATTTACGTATTTTACAATATTTTTGCATTAAATTGCGTAGCTATACTTTGAATCATTTCAATCTTAGTGTGCCATGAAGCCCTATTTGTATGTATGGGTGCCGCATTATCAAAGAAAAGCCACGCAATTTAATGCAAAAATAATGTAAAACGTAGAAAAACGGGGTTTTAACAGGTGAAAATCAAATATTGTGTGACACTTGGCTTTAAATCAAGAATTGTGTGCAAAAAAAAGGGGAATATAGTGAAAATAAGCTTAGTTCAAATTTGAACATTGATGATGAATATCTCGAGAACGAAACGTTTCCGCCAAAAATCTTTCAGAGTCGTGATCAGCGCCCCAAAAACCCCCGTATACCAAATTTCGTTAAAATCGGAGTTGCTGCAGGTTTCTAGAAAATTACCTAATTTTCTTCTTATGTAGGACAAGATACTGCTTATTTTCAAGATGGCGATCATAAATCATTTTTTATCCAAATCACGGAATTTGTGAATAAATGATCTACTGGTCCCTGGACAAGTAATAAAATTGCAAGCATGATAATAAAACTTTTAAAACCTTTTAGGGGGTTCCTTTTGACGAGTCTACCACGAATATTCATACCGCCATATAGGGAAGCGGCGCTTTAACCCAGCCTGTCAATGTCAAATGTTTCGGGTATCGGACTGGGCAAACGCGTCGCTTTTCTTGTCGGACAAGTTTACCGTAATGTTTTACATGCAATTTTTAAACATTGTTCCGAAAATCGTAAGGGTTACAGTTACAAAACCCGCCCAATCCAATACCAATACCAAAAATATTTTTATGGGTCTTATGGTTTCGTGTGACTGTAACACCTACGATTTTTGGCACAATGTTTAAAAATTGCATGTTAAACATTGTGGTAAACTTGTTCGACAAAAAAGTGACGCGATTGCCCAATTCGACACCCGAAACATTTGACATTGATAGGCTGGGTTAAAGCGCCGCTTTTATATATGGCGGTATGGATATTCGTGGTAGACTCATCAAAAGGAACACCTATAAAAACTCTAAAAGGTTTGGAAAGTGTTATTAAAGTCTGCGCGTTTAGTAAAGAGGCCACCGACGTCATCATTATCTACGCGAAATCTTCTGTAACTCTCCTTCGCGGTTTTGAGGGCTTCGTATCGTTATCTAGGAAGTAGGCATTTTAAAGATTTGATTTAAAAAAATAAATAACATTTTAAATACGGGATGAGGGAACAAGAGGAGATTTTGCGCAGAAAATGATGACGTCGGTGGCCTCTTTACTAAACGAGCGGACCCTACCATTAAGTTATTTTCATTTTTCGCCCAGGGACATTTTAGTGTAGAATTTAAATACAGCCTGGGCTGGACGGCATACCAGCAGTCCTTTTAAAAAAATGTGCTCCAGAACTTGCACCAATCTTAACTCGGCTCTTTCGAATTTCTTACGACACAGGTATCTTTCCGGAGAGCTGGAAGGCTGCACGTGTTCAACCTATTCCCAAGAAAGGATCTAAATCGCTTCCATCTAACTATAGACCAATTTCAATTCTCTCAGTTCTTTGTAAAGTAATGGAAAAATTAACGAAACACACACAAAATTTTGCATGACAGGCAGTATGGATTTCGCCACAAAAGATCTACAGCAGATCTTCTTTCCTTCGTATCACACTGTTGGAATAAGTCTCTTGAGTTTCTAGGTGAGTCCCAGCTCGTTGCTCTTGATATATCCAAAGCTTTTGACCAGGTCTGGCATGCCGCACTTCTTAATAAACTTCCCTCCTATGGTCTTTCAACTAAACTCTATACTTGGCTCTCTAGTTATCTATCTGATCGACGTATATCAGTTATTGTGGACGGCCATTCTTCAAGCTTTCACCAAGTAAATGCTGGAGTCCCTCAGGGCTCAGTTCTGGCACCAACGCTGTTTCTTCTTCACATCAACGACCTTCTCTCGTCCACAACTAATTCCATTCATAGTTTCGCCGACGATAGTACCCTTCACTCCAGTTTTCAGGTTCCTAAACCCATCACTAAACCTGACTTGGAAAATAAACGCAGAGCAATGCAGATATCTCTTTCACAGGATCTTAATTTAATATTGGATTGGGGCACCAAAAATCTCGTCCATTTTAATGCATCCAAAACACAGTCATGTTCCTTGTCGCGAAAAGAGTCATCAAATACTCATCCTCTACTTATGAGCAGCCAAGTTTTACAAAGCAAAGACACCTTTAATCTCGTGGGCGTCAAATTTGAAAATAACCTTAACTGGCATAAACACATTGTATCTATAGCCACGGCAGCTTCAAAAAGCTTGGATTTCTCTTTCGAGCCAAAAGTATTTTTCCGCTTCTAATTTATACACTTTATATGTGTCCCAAATCCGACCTCCCTTGGAATATTGTTCTCATATCTGGGGCATGGCGTCCCCAACAACCCTGAGCATTCTTGATTCTATTCAAAGAAGAGCTATTCGTCTCATTAATGATCCTTCACTTACTGAAAGGCTTCCCTCTCTTGCCCATCGTCGGGCTGTTTTTTTTTATCTTTTTGACATTCCACGAAGGCATATG
Organism: Listronotus bonariensis; assembly: GCA_014170235.1. Taxonomy (NCBI): domain Eukaryota; kingdom Metazoa; phylum Arthropoda; class Insecta; order Coleoptera; family Curculionidae; genus Listronotus; species Listronotus bonariensis. Next base: position 161,748 of record JACEGR010001476.1, read on the forward strand.
CCTAAATACCAGAGTACCGTGGGTGCCGGGTTATTAGATGTTTAACCCATCGTTCCCCCTGTTCCGTCAACGTTGTCCAAGCACTGAAACATGCAGTAATGCATTTCACAGCACCTTTTAGACAACGCGGTAGTGCCACCACGGTCGTTATTTTTAAATAACTACTACCTATGGGGGATTTATCGCTTTTTTATAGGTACTTCCATGGCTTCTGCTCTGAAGAATTGTCCAGTATAGTTCCTCCACTCACGGTTCCCAACAGAGAAACTCGTGGTTCCGCGCGTATGCATCCCTATACGGTCCAACTGGACAGGCCTCGAACTTCTCACTTTGTTCGTTCTTTTATCCCTAGAGTTTCTAGATTGTGGAACCTGCTGCCCGCGGAGGTCTTTCCTTCCCCCCAAATCTTCAAGTATTTAAGTCCCGTGTCAACAAACTCCCTCTTACCTCGCTTAAGACACCCACGGTACGTTAGTATTTAGGCTTTTAGCCTTCGTGGTTTGTCCAAAGATAAAAAAAAAAACCGCCTGTCTTTGAAAGTGGAAATTTATTTGCTCGCCAAGTAGGACTTTCTATGAAGAGGAACTTTTTGTAGAGTTAATAATTAAAAAGTGATTTATTTGTAAGAACTTCCGAAGACACGCAGTATAATATAAATTACATTTTCAGATCAGCTACGACACAATTAGCCTGCCTAAATTCTTTATGGGCGATCTAACAACGTCATATGATGGCTACCTCAGCGTTAATGGAAGCGGAGGAAAATTTAGCGTATTTCTATCTGGCAACGGCATTTCTCTTAAATCGGAAATAAGCATGAACGAACTTAAGTTTAACGAAAAATTCTGGAAAACTACCTCTGGAAATATTCCACATGTCTGTCAAATTTCCTTGACAAGAGAGTGCTTCTTGCTGGTACTACAGAATGTCACGTCTGTTGTAATACAGGGACAAGATATGGAGTAAGTAAAAAGAAAAGTCACTATTTGTGTATTTCTGTTTTTAAACGAAATGAAAAAATTAAGTACATTTTTTTGTACATTACAAATATACAGAAACAAAACCCTTTTATTAAAATTTAAGTTCCACCTCCGCACAAATGTATACGGTGGATACGCTTTTGCTGTACCGAATCTAGAAACTATAGAGAGATGGGTACTATGGTTACCGCTTACGTTCGTTATTTACGTAAGGCGCTATTTAAATACCGCATACGGTATTTAGTGTTTGTTTTTAGAGATAAATACACCTGTCTGCGAATTTACAAAATTAAAAAGCAAATGATCCTTTAATGTGCGAATACTAAAGTTTTTCCCGTTATTTCAAACACATTTTACTGTAAATTTTCCCACTTTTCCAGATGAATTTTGACTAAGACATTCTTTCAGAAAGCCAGGTCGTTGTCGGCCGACAATCTTAACCTATTCGTTTCTTTTCCACCTGCAACATTTATCCAAAAATAAAAAAAGCAAGACTTTATCAAAGATTAGTAGTTTAACTTTACTCTGTGGCTCTATTAAAAACATATTTGTAGAAATCGTCGAAATAAATAATATAACCTTAAATAATAAACAAAGAAAAATATTGTGCGCATGACAATTCCATTGGCTATTTTAAATAGCACGCGGCGTTATCAGCCCGCAAATTACTCCATGCGGTAACGTTATTACCACCAGCGATGGTAAAAATCGAATCGCGCATAACTTAACTGTCGTAATAGTGCTTACGTTAATACCGCATGATGTTACAGCACCATCCATATCTCTCTTATATTAGAAGCACCGGTAATTGTCTAGAGAGTTGCAACAACTCCGATTTTAACGAAATATATTCTTGGGGCGCTGAACACGAATATGAAAGATTTTTTGTTCGAAAACGTTTTGTTTTCGAGATATCCATAATCAAAGTTGAAAATCAAACTAACTCAACTCCATTTTTACTTTATTTCCCTTCTTTTGCACACAATTCTTGATTCTAAACTAAGGTGGCACACAATATTTGATAGTTACCTTTTAAAACCCCATGTTTCTACATATTTTACACTTTTTTGCATTAAATTGCATAGCTTCACTTTCCAACGCAGCAGATTATGGTGGAGGCGCTAGAGCAGGGTATACACGGTTGCAGCCGGGGAATATTCTCAATTTATTTGATAAAAAATGTAAAATACATAGAAAAAGGGGGTCTTAAAAGGAAAAATCAATTATTGTGGGCGACATTAGCTTTAAATAAGGAATTGTGTGCAAAAGTAGGATTAATGTAGTAAAATTGGGATAGTTTAAATTTAAATTTTGATGATGGATAGCTTAAGAACGAAACGTTTCCGAAAATAATTCTTTCAGATTCGTGATCAGCGCTTTAAAAGGAGACATACAGAGCTAATTAAGAGGATTCTTGTATTTTTCTAGTATGCTAACAAAATAATAGTCAGTGCACCCTCATTACCTCACTAAACCGGGCCAAAAAATCGTCTATCGTCGTTACTAATGGTTTTTTGATAACAATGTTTTTTATGCAAAACTAGCATTGTGGATCTGAAAAGTTTTACACATTCTTAAATAAAATAAAATTCCCTATAAAAAAGCTTTCTATGTAAATTGTCGTCAAATAAGTCATTTTCATGTAATTGGGCTGTAATTTTGTTTTTGAGTTTGAGATTTTTGTTACTACTACAAATATCAGTATTTTAAAAATCCAATACATATTTTTAAAGAAAATTGGATGCGCTACAAAATAGGTCTTCTATTAAGAGGATGCATTAGCACGTTAAATTAGCTAAAACGCGATTCGCTGCCGTTTTTTAAACATTTGTTTTGAGAAAAGTTGTTCATAGAAAGTTTCTTAAAATGATCCAAAGATTATCGGAAAGTTAATTGATTTTTGATAATGGTAATAATTAACACATTAAATTTCCCAAAATTACAAAACCGTAAAAATAACCAACTTTCCGATAATCTTTGGATCATTTTAAGAAACTTTTCAATATACAACTTTTTCTCAAACAAATATTTAAACAACGGCAGCGAATCGCGTTTTAGCTCATTTAACGTGCTACAGCATCCCCTTACACTTCACACGACAATCCTTTGAAAGTTGTCGACGTTAAAATTACTTTTGGATATAAATTTAACGTCGAATATCTTTTAGAGGAATGAATTTATTGCAAAATATTAAGAGACCTTTTTTGTAGCGCGGCCTATTTGAAGACAATTTACGAAGAAAGCTTCTTTGTAGGGAATTTCATATTCTTGAGAAATGTGTGTTGGTAAAATTTTTGGATCAAGAATTTGCTAGTTTTGCATAAAAAAAAGATTGTTATGAAAACCCTTAGTTGCGAAGTTAAACCTCTTAATATTAATATTTTCAATATATTAAAAAAAAGAAGATTTCTTGGCCCAGTCTAGTGTTTACTATAACTTTTGCCATTTATTGTTACAGAATTGTGGAGGTCCTTCTTGACTCAGCAAAACCATATATTCCTTACAACCGGACCAGCCATTCTATAGAAAAATGCGATTGTACTCCAGAATACACAGGATTATCATGTCAGGACCCAAACAAAGGTTACTACCGCTATTTCCCAAATGACTATGAAATAACACAAACTCCATGGATTGACAAGGTGATTGGGATGGCCAGGCCTTGTGATTGTAATGGAAGATCCACTGAGTGTAACCCTGATACTGGACATTGTATGGTAATTATGAGAATTAGTCCGGGGGTATCAACGTCGGGAAAACAAGAATTTTAGGTTGGCTGATTTTTTGATATGTCTTCTCCTCCTCTTTCGGGTAGATTCTCGACTGTCTGACTGGCGAAAGCGGTTGCGTTGGCGCCTAGCTGTGACCTTGACATTTAGAGCTGTCACTGATATGTCAAAAAATGCAGACCTTGGTCATATATTAGAGACATTTTGCACCTCTTAAAATAACAGACGTTTTTTGGCCTCCTTATGGTTATCGTTATTTAACATAACGATTACGGCAGCAGTTTTAGACAGAGATTTTGCAACCTCTTTTAAGAAATTTAATTTGCGTCTGCGCTTTGGACACATAACCTTATTTTTGCCTATGGTTCACCGATTTTAAAGTTAACGAAAAATCAGTATTTACTTTTATTCTTCATAAGATATAAATTGATATTTAAATATATGCAAACACTTCGTTAATTTCGTTTTTTAAAGTAGATGCAAACAATACAGTATAAGCAAAACACAAAAGTAAGTTTAGGTTTGGTAGTAAAATAAAAGCAAGAGTGCCAGATTGTAACATCTAAATTCATTACTGATTTAGAATATCCGTAAAAGTGCAAGTCCGTTTTAATTTCTTAACACTATTTGATTTTTATTACTGCTATAGATTTTTCACTAATGAGAAGCGCCTATGTATAAATGATATAATAATTAATACGGCATTAAAATTTTAACCTTTTAAATAATTGATATTAAAATTTCTACAATCCGGCAACCACGCAGTTTAACAATAACGATAACGATAAGCTCTTCGGTATTCATCCGTAATTAAAGGAGTCTGGTATGGTTAATAACGATAACGGATCATGTTTGCGTTACTGCGCAGTCTCAGAATAACGTTAACCACAACGGAATTGCAAAATAAGGGGTACAAAATGTCTCTATTATCGTTTCAAATTTAATTAAAATATACCGAATGGTTCAGAAGTTAGAAGGGGGACGACTGTATAATTAGCAATGATAAAAGTGTCTGGCAATAAAAAAATATGTTTGGTAAACCTATCTAAAGACGAGAAATTAAAAATTAGGTTTCTTAATATGTTTTCAAAACCCTGTATATATGCAATAAATACAATACATATCAAAAAATCAGCTGACCTAAAATTCTTTCTGGAAAACGTTGCTACCTCTTATACTAAATCATTAACGTTTTTACTTAATAACAAACTAAACGTTAAAAGAAGTTGTTCAAATATTTACAACTTACTGATATTTATTTGATATATTTTTTTTGTAGAATTGTTTAAATAATACAGCTGGATTTCACTGTGAACTATGTGATACCGGATACTACAAAGATTATTCTGGAAAGTGTCTTCCA